>VXAC01003418.1:214077-239779 GCA_013399225.1 Rhipidura dahli
GGTGCCTGAGGCGGGGAGGGGCGGGGCCGCGGCGCGCGATGCCGCGGGTGTGGCCGCGGTACGTGCGGTCCGTTCTCATTGGCGCCGCACCCGGAAGAGTCAGTGGCGCCTGCGCGGTGGGGCCGCCGCGCGACTCCTACCACTCTGCCGAGGTGATGGAGGCGGCGGCGCGGCGGCGGCAGCGGGAGCAGGGGCAGCAGGAGCGGGAGCAGGAGGATGGCGGGAGGGTGCTGTCACGATCCATGTCGGGACAGTCTTACTGGCTGGACCTGTGGCTCTTCATCCTCTTCGACCTGGCTCTTTTCCTTATTATCTATCTGCTGCCCTGAGGGCGCGGCCCAGGTGAGGGACGGCGTTCGGGGATGGTCGGTCTGTCTGTCGGTCGGTCGGGAAGCCCCGACAGGCTGTGCCTCATGGAGGGAAGGCTCCGCTTCAGGAGTGGGCCCTGGAAACAGCCTTGGCATTTCCACAGCCCCGCCTCGGAAGGCCTCGGAAGCACATATGCCTCCAAAGAAATTGGAAAGTAATTCCAAGCCACCCCCAGCTTTATTTATTTGTTTGCGAGATTTATTATCCGCTCTCTGTTCGGGGGGTGTAATTGATGCTCTCTACCGGTCAGTATCTTCCGAAGGGCTGTGCAGCACTACGAACATAACCAGACCTTTTCTGTTCCCTGTAGGGCCATTCCCACCAAGGGAATTCTCACCTATTTCGCACCTTATGAATACAGGCGGTGGAAGAGGAGGACCATTTGTGCGCGTTAAACGACTGGGAACAAGACTCAAGTGGAGTCCCTATGGAGGAGGCACATTTTTATACACTGTATCTTAAGAGATCGCTGTGTGTCCCAAGTGTTGCTGTTCAGGCTTTACGTGTATCCTGTTCGCGTGTCCTAAACTGTGCCTTAAAGGTCACGTAAGGCAGACTGACTGTGCTTTTGTGGTTAGTACCTCAAGGTTTGTTGTGCAGAGGTGGGAGTATGCACTGTTTGAATAAAATCCACTGAAAGGACACCCTGCAGCATGGCTGAGAATAAAACCCAGCTCTTGTGTACACTGAAGTTGTAACATCATCTGTTCCTTCAGCAGATGAGGTTTAGCCAGCTGTTTTATTTCCGAAAAGTTAATCCTGATGGGTTGATGCTGGTTGGTTTTGTATTATATCTTTCTCTTCTTTCTTTACCTCTGGCAGTTCCTGCGCCTCCTCAGGCTCGGTATTTATACATATAAATATATACAAGTATAAACATGCCCGTGTTTAACCCAGCAGCAGCGTCCTGTCCTCACTGATTAAGATAAATCAGGTTCTGATTTCCTTGCTAGCAACTGCTTAAGAGGAGCTTACAAGAAGAGGAGCCTTGAGTTACTGGCAGATGACAAAAAGAACCCTCCTCCTCACCTTCCGTGGATGGCTATAAGTAGACAGTAACAGGTAATTAAAAGGTTTCAACATCAATTTCCTCTGTCTCACTAGAGGGAGACTTTCAAACCTATGTTAAAGCAATAAGGCTTTTGCAATCTTCTGGAGGAAGAAGCTGAGCACATGGAGTAAGCTTTTTGCCAGGGCAGGTTTGGGGGGAAAATAGTCTTCCAGCTATGGATGAAGGGGGCTGTTTTCTTTGGTATTTTTCCCTCGGGAATACTAATTACTAGTCCTCAGAAGTACAATCTATGCTTGGTTGGTATTTTTTCCAAGAATACATTTAACAAAATAACTAGACTGGAGAGACTTGGAAGTGCAGAGTGGTTCAGTGTCTTCCCACACATGAAAAGGAAATGGGCCAGGATGAGGTTAAATAGGATTTGGGATGCAGAAGTGGACACATGCTCTTTCCTTTTATTTTTCTATGATTGTTGAGACAGTTCTGCTGTTGGCAGTGGTTTGGTCCCTGTGTCAGACCTGCCCTGTAAGAACAGAGATGCTGTACCCTGCTGGCATTTATGATCTTGGCTGCTGCTACCTCTGACAGCAGTGGTTTCAGAGATCTTGACTCAAGGTGCACAGGAGCCCTGAACTGTGATTGCATTCTCACAAACAAGAAGGGGGGCTCCAGTTTTTCAAATGAGGCCATTAAAGAGACAAGTTCACTGCATTCACTACCTTTTATTTCCTCCCCCTCTGGCATGGTAGCACAAGTGAAATCTGCAGGGAAGAACCAATCAGGAAAGGACTGCAATGCTGCTCCATTTCTCTTGTGATAAGGAAGACAGGTGAGATTTAATGGCAATTAAGGCTTAGAAAGTTGAATTTTAAGGCAGCTTCCACTAATTTAGTTTTCTTCTTCAGCCACATCTGACATTAAAAGTTTTGCTTATCTCAGCAAACTTAAGAACTAACAAAGTGCAGGCTCGTGCTGCACTGGGCTCAAGCTATTCCATAGGCACATGGGGCTCCTAAGTACACAGATCCAGGCAAATTTTGCTTATCCCTAGTAAAGACAGTAAGGTAGCTCATGTATCTGTCAATCACTTGTCACCCAGTCTGTGGGACTGTGGTGTAAAAATTGCTTTATGTAGTTCATAGCTACTCTAAAAGTTTAGTGTATTTAACAGCTTTATAAAATAGTTCAGAAGATTAATTTTACTGTTCAGAAGAGGTAACCAAACCACCATCTACAAAAAAATCTCCATCACTAGCGGCATTATCTGTCTCTTGAAAAATGTAGTTCTGGAAAGCCAATTTTTTTTTTAAAACATGGAACACAAGAAGAACAGACGACAAAGGTTTTAAATTTTTATCTTGGTATTTTGAACAAGCAGAACTTTGCAAGAAAATAATTCTAAAGACTGAAAAATATATTAATTACAAGACTTGTTAATATCTTCACTGTTACAAAAATTGTCTAGGCTCTTATACAAATCTATAGCTGGAGGGGGACATTTATAAAAAAATAAATAGGCACCCTAGGTAAGTTAAAACAAGTTATCACATATTAGTTAGCAAATATTACGTACATACATACATGGAGTGCAGAGTCAAATATAAAAATGAAGGTGCCTTGATTAGCTGTCTATTTAATCATTAAATACCTGGTAAACACAGAGAAAGTTGTCTGGTAAGATTGTTTCAAGCTAAGCGAGGAGACTGAAGTACACCTAAGTTACTGCAGCTACTTTAGAGAGGAGTTTACCAGTTGTGCTTACTGGGAGCAGAGTTCATTGGTATCAGTAAGAGGCATTCATATTGCTCGTGGTACAGAAGTATCAACATTGCTATGCATGTTTAAAAATAAGTGTTCTAACATCATTCACAGTTGTTGCTGTGCTATCCATACATAAAAATACTGTCATTTCAAATACAAGATTTTTTTTTTTTTTGCAAAACATTTTACAAATTATACATTATTTACAAATTCCAATAACCTTTGTTTTTACACAGGTATTAGAGGACAGTTGTACTTAACTGGCTATTTATATTATGTAACACAGCTAGATGAACTAGAAAAGTTTAATTTACAAGTTTTGAAATCTCTCTTAAAAATATTACAATAGGAATCACCCAAGTTCTTTTTTAGTGTTCTTCCATATTCAACTGATTTTCTTACAAAAGGATCATTGTTTAAAGTTGCTGTTTACTAGCAGCCATACATAAACATGCATAGTATTTTCACTATAAATTCTAGAATTCTTTTTTTTTCCCAAGTGCTACAACGAATTTTGATCAAGAGGGTAGAAAGAACGTTAATCTGAGATATCTGGTTTGTTGCATATATATAATGTTCCAGTTCTACTGTAAGGTACATGTCATTTAAAAGAAAAAAAACCTGACCTTGTCACAGAATAACCAAAACTACTGTTTAAATGTTTACCTTGGATAATTGTGCTAAACAATTGCCATCATTTGGTTGAAGCATTAAAACACAAGTACATAAGGTTATAAACATTAAAAAAAAGTCTTCCTGACTAACAGTGCAAGTAAGAGCGTTTATTATGCATATTTTACCTTCTTGCATTATTTTCATAAATAAAAGGCATTGATGTTTAGGTCTAATCAGCAGCACCACAAGTTAACACTCTAATATGTGAATAATAGAAAAAATTTGCCTTTTTGGGTTGTGTCAGGCTTTGCTGACGCTGCCTCAGCACTCACTAGATGGTTCTGTGCACTGATTTAACTCATCAAATAAAAGCCAAATAAATCTTCCTCTGTGTTACTGAGATTAAGTCAGGTTAACAAAAGACAAGGTAAATTCCAGAGCTGCCAAAACTGGAGGCTGAGGGATAGAGCAGAGAAAGAGGAACCTCTTCTTCCCATGGCCCCTTAGCCACCAGTCTGAATGGTTGCACATTCAGCCTGATCTGCTAATGCAGACCATATCCACGTGTAGGACTGTTCCAAATGGGAAAACATGTTACTAAAAAAAAAATTTAAAAAAATCAAACGTGTGATCCCCATGAACCAAAATGTCAAGCTGAATAAAAAAGGGGAGTTTAATAAATAGCAGCATTGACTTTGCATGCAATTGTAGAATAAGTCAGAACTGAACATAAGCAGTAATTACTTCTAAAATGTTACAAAATTAATCTTTCATAGTTGCATGATAACAGTATTTAAAATTAGCATCCTATTGTGTTATACTGGTTTGTAACTTATGAAATTAAATTTAATAAGTTAAAGTATATAGCTTTAAGGGTGAACATCTGATAAATGTGCTTAAAAATGTACAGAGCAGGGTTATTAATAGGACAGTACTACTGCAGTTTACTTCAATTCCCTTTGAAAGTTTCATTTAACACTTGCAAACAAGAATGGTTTTTAAAAAATTATTATTATTAAGGCTTTTCAAATAAAAAATAAATCCTCTGGGTAAACTTGCATTAAAGACACTTGAAGGTTTGTGAAAGCACAGACTCTGAGAGAGACATCAGTTGTAAAAACCGTGTCACCTCCTGCTACCTCTGAGGACAAATACTGCTCTGTTATGACTACATGTACTGCATTAGTTATGGTAGCACGTTTATCCCTTTTGTTAGTCTAAGAACGTAGTGACCACAGTCTGAAGGAACACTTCTTCCACTGCAGCTAACTACATCTTCTTACAGAATTAGTAACATCCAGCCGATCCCGCTGCTGCAAGGTGTGCACGCCCCAAGGGACCACACTGAATACAAACTGTAGAAGACAAGCTGAGTAACAGAGGTAAGCATTAAGGCAACTAGAGTAACAAGTCAAAGAACCACAAGTTTAGCACCTCTTCTCCTCCGTTCACCTCTATTTGCATATTCATTTGAACAGTCACAACTCCCAAGCAAAGCACAGTCAGCTGGGTACCTGATTATCAAACACTCACACACACAGATTTGAGGTTGTGCCCCTTTACAGACTACATGAAATGCCCAAGTCAGATCCAGGTGTGGCTTTCTTGAACAACCTATCGACTGCAGTGTATTCCTTCTGCATTTGCCTTGTACCTCTGTTCGGGGGTAGGATGCCTGGGCTCAAGAGTGGCGGGGTATGTGGCATTCAGATCTACTCCAGCTGCTGGAGAATGCTTCTCCTTGTGGAAGCTTCCACTCTCTGTAAAATACAGCTTGGGCCTCTGGTGGTACTTCAGCCTGTAGGTGTCAGTCATGCAGCTGTCGACCGAGAAGTAAGTGGTTAGGGACACGCTGTCATTCCCATCTGCGTAGCCAGGGCTGGGTCCCGTGTGACGGGATCCTTTCTTTAGCATGTTCTCAGACACGGTCCAGAACTCATTAACTGATAAGCGAGGTGGAGAATCCGGTTTATGAACAAACACTTCGTTCCCTGGAAAGGGCTCTTTAAGCCTTTGTTCAGCTGGAACTACGCTTGCTTCTGATGCAGATTTTGAAGGTGCACCTGTTTGCCTTAATGGACTATTTTGCAACGCTTCTGTTGATTTAACATCCACTGCCGAGTTATTCTCTGATCCTGACAAAGTGCTCAGAGCGTATTTCTTCGGAGGTAGGGGGGGAGGAACGTTCTGGTACACGGCTTCAGGCACCCACAGGGGCTCGGCCCTTCGGAGCGGGTGGCCGCCGTGCTCGCTGGGAGGGGCCGGCAGCACTGCCGGCCTTTCTGGCAAGTTCTGAGGCGCGCAGGGCACCAGCCCCACCTTGGGACCCAGCGTTCTTGTGTGGTGAGACTGCGGCTGGGCAGCGGGGGGAAGGTCGCTGTGGATCGGCTTCCTGCCGCAGGCATTGTCTGGGAAGGGGTGGGACACGCTGTCCGCACAATACAGCGGCACGGTCACCTTCTCAAACCTCTCCGAGTGAAGCCACTCGGAAGAGTTCGGCTCGTTTGCCTTGCTCCTGCTGTCTGACTTCACAATCTCTTTGAGAACTGGCTGGAGAGCTGATGATGGGAAAAATTTCTTGTTCATCTCAGGCATTTCAGCTCTAAAATACAAAATCACACAGGATGTAAGTATCCCTAAAAACATATGAAAAGGCTCATATAACAGGGTTTTTTTCAAATACAGCCCTGCTGTGTTTGAAATATTCAAAACTACTGAAATATTCAAACTGACAAGAGAATTAGGCTCCATTCAACATACAGCCCTTGGAGTACACGTTGTATTAAATTACTCCAAAGTTTCTTTCATTAGAAATGTAAATGTGCCCCAAGAAGGTAAGATAAATTCCTTCAACATTCTGAACTATATGAAATATGACCTCTGCTCTCTTCTGAACATCCTCATGACTCTGATACGTGCATTTTTCAAATACTGGATGTTACTTGCAGTTGATAATAGATTCTTGATTTTTAGGAGATACTGAGCACTTAGAGTTCGTATTAGAAACAACAAGGTACAGCAGCAGCTTCTAAACACAAATTAACTTTTCTCCCCTTCCAGACAAACTTTTCAAAGCTTTATGGGGTGATTGCACTAACCACTAATTGCTTAATCACTGCATGTTGCATATAATTCCAAACAGGAAAATGTTAAATCCCTCTTTTTGGTAAGATGGTTTAAAATCATCTGAGCTATTTGGTGACATTGACAGCATCAAAATTAAAGACAGACAGAATTTAGACCCATCAATTACGCAAAATTCAAAAGGAATTGCCTGTCAAAAATATTGAATACCTTAACTCTTCAATGCTTAATACTGAGCATCATAACATTACAGAATTCAGTATTTTTTCAGCTTCCACAGAGAAACATGCCAGTACTGGTTACCTCTTTACTGGAGGACTGGGCACCTGCAAATGTAATTCTGTTGGGAAACCAACATGAGGATGAGGTCTGTAGTTAACTTCAGAACTGATCTGCTCTTTCCTCAAATCTGGGGCTAGAAAAGAAAATAATGCAAAATTAATGTATATACAGTCCAATTCCTTCTTTACAATTCCGCAGAGGTTACAGAAACAATCAAAATACAACAGAACAATCTCTTTCAAAATTTGAGATTAATCAGAATAACCATTTTGAAGATAATCTGTCACAGGTCAGATCTTAGAATCTGGAGGAAATTTTCTGGGTTTTCTTGTTACCAGAAAATAAGTCATTATGACAATTTTGAAGTCCTGTAGATATGTTTTCAAGATCACCTTAATATTTAATCTGACTAAAAGCACATTTTCAAAAGAAGCTTTTATTAGAAGCATGTTTATTGCTTATTATGACATCTAAAGTAATTTCAATTACAAAATAAGAACTATGTATGACTTCTAAAAATTCACATGGTGTTATAATAATTAAATAGAATGAATAATGTGGGGACTGGGGGTGGTCCAGGTTGTTCTGTTTTTTGTGGGTTTTACAGAAACACATTCTTTGAAACAATTCAAACCCTAAAGCAGACTGTAAGGCTCACAGAGACACGGGGCAGACAAAGAGCACTGTCACCCACGTGCCCCAAACACACAGCACTGAGTGGGCCAGCACTACTGCACTCCCACTCCAAAAGCTCCTTCTGTTCCCAGGCAAAGAATCATTCCCTGAAAATACACAACTTCTGAACAAGGCAGCTCCCACTGAGCTGGAAATAAAGGAAGCATTGAAGTATTTGTGTCAATACCACACAGAATAAAACACTCTCTTGGCAAGTGACAAGCAGCAGTGTATTTGTTTAGAGATAGATACTCCAAGTCTTCCTAATGCCATGATTAGCCCATTAATATCAGCCACCTGCTCTGAAGCCACACAAAGGAAGGGCTTCTTCTCATTATTATTATTATTATGGCTTCTTTTGTCTGTGTACAGACTAGTCTCACAACTGCTACACCTATTGCACTTGTTGTTTTCCTGTGTTTAAATATTTAAAGTCTTGGAACTTTAGACTCGTGACCATATGAGTTAAAACCCCAGCAACAGAGCAAAACTAAACAGAAAACTTCGGGTGTTACTGTTTGGTGATACTCGTTTTGAGGGTCAATATCTGCCCTATCTTTAGGTGATGTGAGACTAAAGACATGAAATCTTTGACCAAGGACACAGGTAGTAGAAGCTAAAGCAGTATGGCACAGGAGACAAAGCCCCCATATGGCTTTCCTTCAAATCTTGAGATTAAAACAAAAATTAATAAAAAATGTCACAATAAACAATATCACAACCTTAGAAATAATATTTATAGGAAAATATTCTTACTGAATGAGCCCATACATGGGAGAAGAATTTAACCTGAAAGTTCGAAACCGTTTGTTTTCCACAGAGCTATGTAACAGTGAGATAACCAACACTGAGGTTTCTGTTTCACGCAGAAATATTTCATTCTGCTGCAGACTGATTTTCACTCCAAGCCCAGCTCCCGGAGGACTCCGCAGACTCCCGGGGAAGTGCCGCAGGCGGCCGGGAGGCGGCAGCAGAGGCCAGCGAGTGGCTCCCTCGGGCACATCCAGGCACACCAGGTGCTTTGTGCCTGCCGAATTCCAGCGAACTTAAAAATAGATGTGTTATTTTCCCTTCTGCTGACAGGACAGCCATGCACGGTTAAAACCAGACGCCGGCTCGATTGGGAATTTTGGCTCTATGTTCTCTGCAAACCTAAATATGGGACACGCAGGCCCTGCTCAGCTGGAGCCCGGCATCCTTATCAATGGCTCCTAAAGAGCTGAGCAACAAATGAAAGGTAATTGCTTTCTGATACATAAACCGATCTGCTGTTAACATTTACAAACATTAATTTTCACATCTGGGTAGTCAATCCAGATTTTCAAGAGATTAACATCCATTCTACAGCCCACAGGTAGGACAGACGAGGTCTTGTCTAATATCTCCATTTGAACATACAGAACATGTACAAAAATCTGCCAAGTCCAGTTTCTATTGAGAAAAAAACCCAAATGAAAATAAACACAAAACCCCTACAAAAGCCTCCAACCAAAACTCAACTCCACATTAAATTCAACTTCTTCTTTATGTGTTTTGGCTGCACATTTCCTGGATTTTTTTTTCACTATTTTCCAAGTTGCCAATAAAAAAGCCAACAGCAAAGCATATTACTTTTTATAAAAAATATTGTGGCAAATTCCCCTCTCTTAGCCTAGACATTATCTGTATTCAGTAGAAATGACAGCCAAACTTAATGGAAGCTTTGGAAATGTGGAACAACAACATTCTCTCAGTCAAGGAAGTAATAAGCATGTTATAACTTGCCCAGAATGGAATATTATTTCTAAAGAACAGTGACCAAACTTGTCAAAAAAAAAAATTCTTATATTCTAGAAACTTTACTTTTGGAGCAACGCTCAGTTGCAAAACCTTTCCTATATATTTTTATTCTATCATTTAAAGACATGCCAGAAAAGCATTTGTTTCTGTTTCATGGGAAGTAAACAAGTAGCTACAAGCTTTAATTCTCCACTCATTTCTTTAAACTTGGCATTTATGTACACTGACTGCATTGTAAGGGTAAGAATTGGATTTCCTTAAGTGCAGTTGCATGTTTTGAATTATCACTATAAACATACAGTTTTCCTAAGCATATGAGCTGTCTTTTTCAGAGTTATGGTTGGTTTGTGGGGTTTTCTGAAGTGACACAATAAGCAAAGGCAATTTGTATTCTTGCTCACACACCAACCAGATCTTAAGCATGAGTTGTCTCACGCTACTGAACTGAACAATGGGAAAACCATTAAAATTAGTAATCTTTCTTTAACTTGCAGAACATGAGGCTGGAAATTTTGCCCTCACACTGCTCATGTCTCAAGTTCTCTACACACAGTAAAAATTTTGCCTCCTGAGCTCATCAAGTTCAAACCTCATAAACACAAAGTGATTAATATAAATCATGGATACTACACCTGCTTACTCAACATTTACATTTTCCTGCCAAAATCTGACCACGCAATTCGGGGATTGGCCTTGTGGGACCTTTGCTTCAGTACTACAGTTATCTACTGCTCACTGCCCGTGTAAGGAGCAGCCATTTGATCTCCCAGTCACTGGGTGATCCAGTGTTTCTATCTTTATAATGTTCTGACAATAAGTTTATTTTTGTAAGTCAGGGACAGAATTCCTCAAGTGCTGAACAGTAGCCTCGTTCAGCTCCACTAAAAAACAAGGAGCTGGTAAAGCACAGTTATACAAACGGTAGGCATAATTACAAGTCCAACATTATTTCCATAAGAAGTTTTCCACACAAAAAAACCTCACTTAGACTTATTTTTTCGGAGTTGCCATGAGAGCCTAACAAAGATTTCTTACATTCTATTCCTCTCTCAGAAAGGACTGAGCATTTGTTTTTTAAAGTCTCATTTTCTGGGAGTCTGTCTGATATTTACCTACCAATCCATGTCTCCTTCAGACTATTCAGAGAAGGAAAACAACGTAATACAAGTGATATCTGTAAATGGCTACTGTTGTCCTTGCTAAAGGTGTCCTGACACTTTTTAGACAACCCAAAAACTGAGTCCAAATAAATCTTAAACCCCACACACATGTAAAAGTATAAAATTCTTCAGATCTCTTTTCAGTCTATTGATCACTTCCATTAAAAGTATTCTTTTCCAAAACTGAGTTAGACATGCATCTTTTTAAAGAAGCTATTTAATAATTTGTTAATGAATTAGCATAACTGGATAGGTTGGATCCCATCATCAATTTTTTATGATAAAACGCTGATGATCACGTGGAATCATTACAGTTTTTTAAAGAAAATGTAGGATGCATGTTGAAAGCTTTAAGTATACTTAAGTATTCTCTCCAGAGAACAGTCCATTGTTTTAACCCACCTATTTTTCATGCCTAAAGAGTATTTAAAATATTTTTCACTGGTGTTTTTTTTCCCTTTTGCCTATCCAACTGCATTTTATAAGAATGGTATAGTACAGAACTAAAGCAGAACCAGATCTTTGCATTCCATTAATGGAGATTGCTACTCATTTTTGGTTGTTTTTTGTTTTGTTTTGGGTCATCAAAATAAGCAAACACCAAATTAGTTCTGTTTCTGCACCAAAAAATAGATTAGAATAAGGACAGAAAAGGTAGAAGTGGTATGACAACACCCCCACCCCCCACTTTAAGTCCTAGGAGAAACTATACTACACATTATATGAAAATAAGTATGATATCTATAAAAATCAAATGTTTCCTGAGGAAGTGGCCTAATATTTATTGCCCCTCTTTGTACAAGCACCCTCCCATTGTTTCAGCAACAGCAGATAATGATTTTGGCTGGCCTCAGGCTGACCTATAATATTTATATGCCAAGGCATTTATCAACTTTATAAAACCCCAGCAGACATATTAGTATGTAAAGGGAAGTAGACTTCCTTATTACGAGTGTTTCTTCCTGATACTGCTTCATATCTAGGAGGAAAACAAATGGTGCCACAGACCACCCAGACATCTAAAAAAAAAAAAAAGTCTTGCTTAGTATCCACCAAGAAAGCTCCTAAAAGTGATTTTGGGCAAACCAGAGGGAGTGAACCCAACTACCATGTCATTTGTGTTAGGTTTTTTTTGGGTTTTGGGGGAAGAGAAATTCTTGTATACCTATGATAGTTTTTGAAAACTTCATTTTTATAGGTGTTCTTACCATGGAAGTTTCTGTTCTGCTGGGGTGCTGAATGTACCACACTGTCAGCTTTTTTGGTTGGCAAGTTCTGTTCACTGTAAAAGAAGCACATAGGTGATTACAACACTGAAACTGTTGAACAGACACCACTGGTCATCCAATCCAATTTATTTGTAGGTATCAATATCTTCAGGAAGTGTAACCTGTTAACCAACATTCCATCTCGTCCATTTTCCTAGTTTGATAATTTGCTACTCATTAATACTTTGTTTTGATAACAAATATCATTCCAAGTTGTGATTACCACTTGATATCTCATTCCTAGGGATTTGCATTCAATTATTCTTCCCCTCAAACTGGAATAAAACTGGAAGATCACAGCTGCCAGCCCAAAAGGAGAGGAAAAAAAATTATCAGAATATTTACTAAATCTTGCTGGTTTAGATAAGCAGAAAACATGCATTACTAATCCAGATAGGGAGCTGTCAAGCACCCTTCCATTTTCTTCCTTCTACTAGAAAAAAGCAAGGAAGAGATAGACAGCGGCAAAAATGCAATTTAAATAACCCCTCTTATTGAAAGGACAGGAAAACAAGAAAAATAATCAAAGAAACGTGAAAAATGGAGTTAAAACCAAAACAATATATTTTTGTATTTTCTAAAAGAACTTTCAAATAATTAGTTTATATTTTCTTGGGCTTATGAAACAGAGTCTGAAAGGTTAGAGGTGAACTAGTAAGTATTGCCAGACAGTTGAAATTACCTATCACACAAAGCACCTCTGCAAGTCCCAGGAAGTCAGCTGTATTTTGATAAAGCATGTTTTTTTCTTTATTTGACAAATGTTTAAACAACAGTGTAAGCAGCTTCTTAATGAACTATGCTGTTTTAAATTTATCATATTCTCTCTCACAAAATTACACATTTTGGTGTCCCATTGCCTCTTGGGCACGCTTTAAAAAGAGTTTAAACTGTCAAAACCACTGTTGGAGGCACCTGCCAAACACAAAATAAAACGATGAGTTGGAGTAGCTTTATACATAATTATGGCATTAACCAATAAAAGCCCATCAGATTTTTGCAGAGTGGGGTTTTGTGCAGTTTGGTGGGAAGGAAAGACTGGGAGAAATGGAGGGGAGGTCAACATCTTTTCACATCCTGGTATTTGCCATTCTCTTTTCCTGGGAATTAAGTTGCCATGAAAATAAATGTCTGAAAATTTGCTTGGATCCACCCAATTAGATCTATCAAAGTGACTAGGCTTGGGCTCCCAGCTGTGCTCTTCCATTTTATGGATATAAACAAAACCTGAAACAAGAATGAATGGGTTTTAGAAGGGTCTTCATTCCACATACAGACATACACAATACTGAAAACTTCATGTGGAAGGATTATGACTTTATTTCCCAGCATCACAGATTTATGTTGGAATGGACCTGTTCAGATTATCAAGTCCAACCAGTTTTAGTAATTTTACCCTTTTCAGCTAAGATTTACTTCCAACAGGTCAGTCAATTACCAAGTGATCGGTATGTGTCCGAGGTGAACTAGAAAACTGAGTTTCTGCACTGTGACTGGTAACAGCACCCAAGATTCACCTACTGCCATTGCCATCCCCTTGTCAGTGCCTGTCTGTACCAGTGTTACAGATGTGATTTATATGGACACTGTACTGTTCCATTACAAATGGAAAGTTACACACAGTCTAAAATCTCGTAAGTAAAGAGTGTAGCAATTATTACAAATGAACACACCCTGCCCCTCAGCAGGGCTTAGCAGTTCAGGCTCAGTGCCTCAGTAACTGGCTCAGTGCCGCCCAAACAACCAGAGTGAAGGTAAATTGAACACTTAATTGCCCACACCCTTATTTCTAGATACACTTTAGCTTTCCACGTACCTGACTTCAAGCAAGTTTCAAAGCAAGTTTTCCCAGGTGGTTTTGATTTTAAGCAACACCTAAACATTAGAACAGGTTAATTTTCCATAAATACAACCTATGCAAGCTCAAAGAGCACTAGCATTACCTGCAGGAAGCACTTTCCTTCACATTCTTGGCATCTGCTGTATTGATTCCTTCAATAATAGGGGAGTCTGGATTTGCAGATCCATTGCTGATATGGTCACTGCTTTCATACCCTGATTCTGTCCTCTGAATTTGCCAGTTATCACCATGGAGTTTTCTCTCTGTAAATCCTTTGCTTTTTTCAGCATTCCCTTTTCCCTCAGAATCCAGTGAACTTCGACTTCCTGTATCCTGTTTTGTCTCATCTTCATATATAGTCATTAAACCCTTCTGCATTTGGTTCTCCTTTGGCCAGTGGTTAAAGCTCCGCTCCTTTTCATGCTTAGATTTACTGCTCAGGTTTGCTTTGTGCTTTGGGCTGTGCTGTTTTTTCTCAGTCTCACTGAAAATGCTGTCTACATTCAGGGTCTCTCGCATTGGTTTCCAACCTTTACTCCTGCTCCTGACATTTCCTTTGTCCCTGGAGTCTTGACTGGTGTCCGTATCGTAGCCAGTGACGCCATTGGTCCGTGTCCTTGTCACTGGTTTCTCTCCAGCAGGAAAAGGTTCTGTTTTGTTTGATCCAAGCACATGTGCAGAAAGCTTTGCTTGGTGAGGTGCTTGGTTGTCATGCTTGTAGGGGCCCCTTCCCTGGCTGCTGTAGATCCGCTGATCTGGGCAGTGCCTCAGTCTACTTCCAACCGGAGGAGACCCTGACTTAGCACTGGAACGGTCTTCCCCCATCAAGTCTTACAAGAACAAAAAGAAAAAAAAAAGCTCAATTAAAGTTCTCATTAATATTTCACAGAATGATTTGTGTTGAAATGGACTTTATTTGATCATCAAAGTTCCAACTGCCCTACGAGAGGCAGGAACACTTTCCACCAGACCAGGTTGCTCAGAGCCCCATGCAACGTGGCCTTGAACACTTCCAGGATGGAAGCAGTCATTTAACAGATATTGTTACAGTCCTAATGTCTCTCACAGTATCTCTACAAATCCAATATGTATTTCAGAATACTGAAACTGGGAAACTTTAATCTCACAGTGTGGTCTCTTAAAAGGAGAAAAAAAATCTGCACAAGCAGCATTGACGCTAAAAGTTTTTTAATCCACTGATTCTCTTGTTACACTTTTAAAATGTACCTCTTTGTCTCCCAGACTCTTTCCTTGGTCCTCTGTCTGCATCTTTTCGTAAAGATGTGAAGTTTTTCATGTCAGCAGCTTTCTGGGCACACTCTCTGGATAAGTCCTTTAGCCTGTCCTTTTGATCACTGTATCCTAACTTGGCTGCAAAAAATACTTCTTGTCAAATATCAATACTCAAAAGCCATTCATCACCAAAACACACAAACATACCTTAGACAGTAAGATTTAGTTTTTAGTGTTAGGACTACTTAAACAGACTAATGAATTATATAGCACAGATTAAGAACATGAGATTTCTTTCCAACCATCTGATCAAGTCCATTAACAGACAGGACTACAAATAATGCTGGTATCACAGTACTGCTGGGGAAGAGCATTCCTCAGGTAGCCAGTGATCCACAGAGCCACACCCCGATCTGTTTCTCTCAAGGGACAGTTTGGGGAACAGAGCAACCTCTTTGCCTGCCCTTCATCTCCCCACAACCTTTTTAAATTTTTTACTCAGCCTCAAATCACTAATGTGCCTTTAATCAACAACATTACTGGAAAGCCTGATCATATTTGAGAAATGGAACAAGGCCTTGAGAACCACTTTAGGTAAAGAATAACAAGGGTAATAAATATTCTGCATTTACAGTTCTCTGGGGAAGTTAACATTCCATGGTAGATATTCAGATATTACTTAAACATCAAATGAATCTTTGAATAACAACTAAATCAATGATGGAATTCTTCCCTTAGAAATAGTTCTAGTCCTGAGGTTAGAACCCACCTGAAATGCTATCAATTGAAATATTTTGTAATTAGACATACCTAGTTTGGTTTTTTGGGGGTGGGAGTAGGGAATACGTACCTGGACCTCTACCACCACTTGCTTGAATATGGCTTCTGCTGAATGCTGGATTATCTGGCTGAAGTTTTTTATTACTCCTTTGATTAGTGGACTCTCCAATTCCGTTCTCTTTCATGTGGTCTGATTTAGCAGCAGAATGCTTTTCAAATCCTGCCAAACAACATATTTATCTTTAGAAATAAAAGGCTTCCTAATTTAAATTCCCTAATTTAAATATCTAAATAAAAAAAATAAGAAAGCTTTTCAATTGTGGATTAAAAAGCCAGAAGAGAAACATCACCAAAAACCACACTACATTTCAATATACTAGGCAATAAGGTTCTGTAAGATTTTATATACTGCCATATTTATAGTGGCAGCCTGCAGTGAAACAGGGTTCTCAATTCTTTGCTCCCTGAAGTAATCTGTGTTCTATAGCTACACATGATGTGAAGACTAACATGTCAAATTCGATTTGCCTTTTATTTAAGTTACTTGTAAATTATGCTTAGCATTAAATTTAAAAAGCCAACCCAAGACAGCACTACAAACTACAGAACCAAAAGATTGGAATCTTACATCCTGAGGCCAGTCATATGAATGTGAGAGAAAAAAAGGTTTCCTGAAGCTCCTTCTGATTTTGCCCAAAGTTCTGAACTGTGCTCTGTGTGTATATATATAAACATATACAAACACACATGCTCCAAATATCAGTATGTGCACAAAGCTTAAGTAAAGTTTCTTTCTATGTAATTTATAAAAGGTATTTTAAATGTTTCAATACACATGTAAGAACACCCACATATACAAGTACTCCAGTTTTCTTCTGAAATTATTGAAGTTTTGAGTGGTTATAAACAATCTACAATAGAAAATCTTTTTTCCCATTACCCATTAGTCTTAATTTGTATCCCCTTATTAACAGGTCTAATACTGAGTATACACATTAATTTCTTTTTTTTTTGAGACTCTTTAGATAACGATTGATAAAAGTATTTCAGAACAAAGCAGCCAATCCATTTTTTCTCCTTTATAATCCCCTTTTCAGAAATATAGCTGATACTGTTATTAAAAAAAAAAAAGATACAGCTAATTACCCAAGCCTTCCCCACTTCCTCCTGCTGCCTTGCATTGAGACCAGTGAATAATCTGCTTTGGTGCATCTTCTGGAGACACAGCTGTGCCATCTGGGTTAGCATAAAATAGCAGCAATGGCTGGAAGTGACAGCGAATGCACCTGGACACCACATCTTTCCATTTGGTTCCAATCTAAAAAACCAGCAAAACAAAACCCCAAAACTTTATCAACAGTGCTGAGCCCAAATATGAAAACAGTAATTCATTAAGCAAGGGACACCAAATACCTAAATCCAAATGTACATGAAGATACAACATTTTAGCACTGTGGTTTACATAAATTGCAACAAAAAGATAGAACTAGTTCTACATGGGCTAACAATCAGATCATCCTCCCTATGGATACAGCTGGCAGTATCTTCTTTTTCTTTAAAAGAAGTATGAATTCAACAATAGAAAAGTGCATGAACATTCTGAAACATTCAGCATTTGTAAGGCACAACCATAAAGCAGTAAAATCAATTCTAAAGGTCATTTTAAAAACTGACTTGCAAAACTGAAGGTTTGTTGAAATAAAAAGGTTGGTTTGACTTTCTTCAACATTGGTGTCAGAAGAATGTTCTCCAGAAAAAAAAAGATGCCAAATTTCGTAGGAGTACAGTCAATATTTACCTCTTTTACATGAGCATCATCAAACAGCACCCACTTGCAGCTCTTGGTGTGAAAGGCAAAGGCACAGTAATGTCGGCTCGTGTAGCAAATCATTCCCACAAGAAAAAGCTCACTGTTTTTGGCATTTTCATCTGTAACCCTATAAAACAGCTGTAAAAATGATCACATATTTTAAAACATGTAAAACACAGCCTCGATTTCCTGATCTACTGCTGGCATTTCACCAAGGTAACTGGTATTTAATGTCCTGTTGCATTATATAATTCTTCCTGAGTATAAATACTGATTTTTGCACTTATTACATCTATTTTAACCTTTTTTTTTCGCATACTTGAAAGAGTAAAATATTAATGCTCTGGAATAATTCCACAGTGTCAAACTGAAAATGATATTCCTAGATTTTCAGCTAGGAAGTTTCCTACATTAATCATTGTACTTAGGGACAAAACACTTCCAACAGGACTTTCTCCTCTCACAGAAACTACATTAATCAGCACATTATAAAGAACGGTAAAAGTAGACACAAACTTTATATAAAGATATAAACTTTAAATAAAGTTAAGTTGTGCTTATAAAAAATACATATGAATATTTCTATTCTGTACATATGCTCATATACATAAAATAAAAAGTAAAACTAAATTCTAGAGAGAGCAAAAAGTAAGTTTTAGGTCAGATACCCCTGGCAGATAAAGTTGTGTCGCCAGATTCCGCATAACCTCTTCTGTCAAATCCGAGTGCTCTGAGTCCCAGACTAAACCAATGGTGACAATCTCAGGACAATTCATAAGAACACGACGAATTTTTATTTTTTGACCACAGTTACTCTAGAATAAAGGAAACAAAAACTGTGATGGGAGGGAAAACAAAAGTGTTTAAAAACTGGAGGTCCAAAGGTAAGTCATTACACAAGAATTAGTCCAACAAAACAACTCTGCCATGTCTTTAATTACAAAATGTAGTTATGGTGTTTGTTTCTAACAATTTAAGGATAACATTCTTCATTATAAAAACATTTTGATGAAGAGTACAGCTTAACTTCTATATCCAATCGCTACCTTAACGCAGAAATCTCTATAACTGGAGCAGTAACATGCAATTTTAAGGGCTTTGCTCACCCTAAGCTGCCTGCTCTGAAGGAGCAACACATAACCCTGCTTTTAGAGGAGTAATTCTAGCCCGATTTAATATCCTAAAAAGTTCTCCTTTGTATCCTAAAGTAATGTAACATTTTTGTATACTTACAGGACACTTTCTGTAGTCATCAGCAGTATTTGCTGCCTGCAGCAATTCCGCAAACATTTCTGGCTTGAGACGTTCGTGTCTCTCCATCATTTTTTCTACTTCATTACTGCAAAAAGTACATTGCATAACTATGGGTCTCCCTTCTAAAGAGTAACAAATTTCAGTCAACTCTCAATTAACTAAGTTGTATAACTAAAAAGAAAACATATAGTGGTAAAACAGTAGTGATAGAAACGTTTCTGTCAAGCTCTCTCTACATCTTGCTTTTGAAATCCAAATGCTACTTTTGGACAGCATCTCAAAAACGTTGCAACAAAAAAAATACACACTAATTTTTAACACTTAAAAGCCTTCTCTGGCATGCTTTGCATAATATTAGAAGGGTGTATATAGGAAAATAAGGAACAAGAATAAAAGCTCTTACCACAGGGCTGTGGTGGAAATGTAACGCACAAATTCCGTAAAAGGCAACGGATCTGATGATGCTCCACAACTGCGACACACGCACTACAAAAATAAAAATACTTTTGTTTTATTTACTCAGGACAGAGAAAACAAGGCATTTGTTAAAGCAGTCAAAGGAAGGTCTGACCTGCTCATACAGCGTCATAGCAAACTTCTGGTGAGAAATACAGGATTTCGAAGTGCACATATCTGTTTCACTGTTTGGCACTAAGTGAAAATGAATCCTCTCAAGGATATTTTCCTAAAAAGAAATAATAATATAAATGTAAACTGAACTGATGAAGTCAAAACACACAAGGAACACTACAATTTAATACTCCAACTACACTCCTTGGCTCCCTATGATGCAATGAGTTTGTCCGCTGAATCAGCAAGGCCATTTTTACCTTTTGCCAAAAACACCAGAGGTAATGGGAAGAAGTGGATCTATTCAGGTAGATCAGACAGATTATTAGTTCAGGAGTCCAAATGCATTTTGCATAGGTGGAGCAGTAATAAGAGGCTCTCTTTCATGACTGCATGATATCAAACAGCCTCTTTCAGGAGTTCTCCACTGGATTTTCCTGTGTATGTGAAGAAAAAATCTAGCAGGTAGCAATTAATTTGGGGATACTCCCAAAGGATGTCCAAAGCTGAAAGGAACCAAAGCTGCACTTGTATTTTCTGCCCCTCAGATCTGTGTCTGAAGGTAAATACTGGAGGTGTTCAAGGTGAACATTTTTATTGTCTAACATAGGACCTCTTAGGAAGGTCCCTTTACCAGAGTTCTGTGCCATCTGTAGTTACCTTTAAAAGCTACAATCAGTAGCCTTTCAATAAGACACTTCACTGAAGCAGAAGGTAACTACAGCAAGATCTTCAGGTATTCCTTCACTCTTGGGTAAGAAAATGGAAATGTCTTCTGCAGCAAAATTCATCATTGAGCTGGCCAGTTGTAACACATGGTATCTCACCAGCTGCTGATTCGATACTTGGAGGAACAGACTATATATTCTAATCCACAGGTGCTTCTCCTGATAGTGATAACCTTTCTCTCCATCAAAAAACTTCTAGTAGTGATTCAGAGTTCACCATCCTCACCTACCTCCTGCTCTGCCTGTGCTACAGAGTTAAGGGAGGAAAACACAGAACAAATGCAAGGGTCCTCCATCCCCCTTACCTGACACTTACTCCATGTGTCTGCTGCCCTAAACTGGCATAAACCCAGCAGGGCTATGTTATTTGAATCCTACCTGTGAGGCTGGAGCTAGCAAAGCCACTAAACTAACACAATTCCACTCAAGTCTCCCAAAGCACACTTACAAAGCATTCTGCTGCATCATCCATGAATCCCAGCTGGAAACGCTGCTCATCCTTGAAGCTTTCTGCGAGGGCATGTCTCATGTTATCCGACGGGAGGGCTTTTTCTCTACTGTGCTGGAACTGTGAAAAGATTGCCTAGGAAGAAATGCAATGATTACTTGGCTTCATTAGCCACTTGGCTAGATATCATGCTTCTACACAAATACATAATTTCTTGCATAAATATGTAAAATATTTTTATTTATAACATTTATAGACCCCTGTAATTTTCAAAATCACTGGTTTTTCTTCAAGTTACTACATTTCTGTGTTCTGCTACTGACTCCTCTATAAGAGGTTATGCTACCAAACTGAACACTGAACGTGTAGAACAACAACATACAGGATATAAAACTACAAGTATTGACTTGAGCTCCCAGAAGCAACACAAGCCCCATTCTGTATGCAATTAAATAGCTTTTTTAATTTGGCCACTGGAATAGCAGTTCATCCTTATGTATCTCATGTTTACAGATGGTGTGTATTTCTCAGGGCATAATGTAAATATCATTCATGATTCACTAAATAATGTAATATTTACTACTTAGGAGGGGAGTATACTTTTATTGAAATTATGGATATGCAAAATCTCCCATAAATTAGATAGAATGCCGATAATCCTTGCTATGAAATGAGCTCAGTGCTGAACCAAGGCACACAATACAAGAGAAAAGGTCAATATCTGCAGTTCTGGAACATGATAATAAATTGCACTTGGTTTTTAATTCATTTCCCAGAAGAGAGAGTTGGCTGCTACTTTTCTTTTTGGCAGAAATACTCATCCAAGTGACCTCATGATTTAGCAAGTAAGGGAGGTTGATTCTGAAAGAACTGAAAGTTAAAAGCCATTAAATGAATTACAGATTTGCAGGTGTTTAAAGGTGTATTTCCAAGTCAAGAATTCTAAGTCAAATGTTAAGGAGACCTGAAGAGACTAAAGACAAAGCAAGTCAGGAGAAGGCATGTAAAATATAAATAAGGATGCATTCTTCACATAGACTTCCTATGGTTAAAATCTGTTGGATAGAAGGCAAAGATAAAACAGATAAGCAAAGTTTCAGTGCAAACAAAAAGTAGGATTTTAACCATGATGCATTCCAGGGGGTCTCTCAAATATTTGATCTTCCCTCTCAAAAGAAGAAGCATGGACTACGGACAAAAGTTCAGCCACTATGCCCATGTAAGCATTCAAAATGAAGTTTTTAACAGCTCTGCTTTGAAAACATTTATCACTTCTTATTTTGGGTGCTAGGTCATTTTTTGGTATGAAACATAGTTTTATATGTCCAGCTAAAAAAAACCCCAACAAACCAGTACAGATAAGCAGTTGCACAGATAGGTATGCTCAGTTTAATGGCCTGCATAGTCAAAGTCCCAGAACTTATTAGCTGTGCTTTTAGTTTTTGGAGAAGCTGACATAGATAAAATCTCCTGCAGTGTTGAACAGGTAAGAAGGGTTAAAATAGCCCAAGAGCACAAAAAAACCCCCAACCCAGCCAAAAAATCCCACCCAAGTCACAGACAAGTCACTGTTTATCCTCATCCAGTATATATATTGCATGGAAATTAAAATGCTCAAGATTCTGAACACAGAACAGAATTACTCAACCAGCACCTCTAAAGAGCTGAGAAAGCAAAAGCAGTAGAGTACAGAACAGCTGGGGACAGATACTTCCAAATGAACTAACTACTCTTTTTTGAGGTGAGTACACGGAATTAAAGATCACAACTTACACGGTGAAAAAAAATCCCACTCTACCCAGCTCCAGGATAGGCAGAAATACCTCTTCTTATCAGTATTCTCAGGAGTGTACCAAAATGGGAAGATGTCAGCCCAGGCAATGAAAGACATCCAGGCACAGTGAGCCATTACAATAAATCACACAAGATGCATCAGGGGAGTAATGAATCCCTCAAAACCAGATACTTGAATCAATAAGAAAATCCCAAAATTCTAAGTTACAGCAGCCTCATGAAGCAGCTGAAGGTAGTGTCTGGCTTTGGAAGGTGACTTAAAGTAAGGCAAAACCTAAAGTAAAGTAAAGCCATCACCCTAAAACAGAAACAAGATTTAATCTGGAAACTCTTCAGTATGCCTGAGCTATGGATCAGCACTTTATGTACTGAGAAAATCAAGGGCTTGGCACACAGAACCACCCTTATGCATTTTTTCAGTAGGAATTTTATCACTTATCTGACAGTAATATAATTATTATAAAGGAAAAAAAACCCCATCTATATTCAAACACTGTGGGAAAAAACAAAAGCAGACATATACAAATAAAAGACAAATATCTCCAAGGGGCAGCTAGAAATTTTCATAGACAATATAACTTATTTGAACTGACAGGAGTTTTATGTTTAAGCAGACTTGAATTAGGGTACTGTAAAATTTTTTCTTTAAATACAAGAACATATTTCTGTTACAAACACCTGTTTAAAACTACCTTAAATCTAAACTGCTTCTTCACACAAGAATACCTTAGTCACCCAGGAATAAGTATGACACAGACACAAATTAAAAAAAAAGAATTTAAATTTTTTTTCCTTCATTTTAAATACAGTTCTTCCAGAACTTTTTGTTCACCTTTAAAGCACAAAATATGCAGGCATCTCCTTGACACACGTGTCCAGTTAACCCTCTTAAACTTCTTCGAAATATGTCAAGTTGCCACAATACCTATAAAAATAAAGATCAAATAAGCCATCAGTTCTGAAGGTTCTTTGTTTAACACAACATACAGTAGACGTTGTTTTCTAATTTCACATAGTATACAACTTAAGCACCAATAGTACTGCAAGAATTGTGCTTTTTTTCTGTTAGTTTGGTAAATTGTGCAGGTGGAAATGAAAGTTTTACACTCACCATTTTTAGATTTAGACCTGTCTTTTAAACTTTGAAACAATGTATTTTGGAGAAAGAGCTGACTTCAGCTGGTTCTCAAGGAAACCAGCAGCAAGCAAAACTCTGTACAGGGATTGCAGCAGTTTTCCTGAAGCTCTACATCAGAGTTAAATCTATACTACATTCTTATGGTATCTTACTAAAATGATTGCTGAACTACATTTGGTTTTTCCACAGAGCAAAATAATGCTGGTGCTTAAACAGGTATGTTTCTACCTCTTATTTGTGTACATACCCAGCAAAAAGGTAATAACAGCTGGGCTACACTACACTGCTTTCAATGCCTAATGTCTTGGGTACATACAAAGTAGTTCAGAAAGTTGTCCATTAAAAAAATAAAAATAAAACCCCTAAAAATGAGTTGTCAAGAGGCACAGTAAGACAACAGCTGCAAATCCCATGGAGAGAAGATATTCCTATCTATAAATATAAAAAGCTAAAATGAATTAGAATGCATTGGAAAAATAAAGTCCAAAGCTCAGTTCTGAAGGTTGAGCAGAGGTTAAAAGAAAAGAAAGGAACACATTCCTCCTTGTTAAAGGGCAGTCACCAACCATCTGCCACTGATAAACAGCATTGGCTTGTAAAGTTGTAGGGTTGTCTGAAACTAGAACTAAAAATTACATAGGGCTTCATTTTAGGGCACCTAAGTGAAAATAGCAGGACTGCAAGAGACTATTAGGTCATGCTGCTCCCACTGGATGCAAACCAGCAAACACTCTATTAGAGCTACAGTACATTTTTATTTTACATCCATATAGATACCATACACACCACAGAGCTACACCTCTTGTATCTCCTAGGTTTAAATCCATGCCATTTTAAAGTCTCCCAATTTTTAGGAAGTCTACCCCTCTATTAAGCCCTCTGCCAGTTTGAGAAATAATTCTGTACAATTTAAAAACATTCAGGTCCAAAATGTGAGCATTACAAAAAGTACCTTGTTATAAAGAGAATTTCAAGTCGTATTTCTTTGGTACCAAGTGTAGCTCCTATTCTAATTCCACAAATCTTTCCTAAGATTAGAATCAAAGCTCTCACTATATGTGCATGTTCTGACATAGCCCAGTATCATAGGTTCCGGTGCTAATTCTGAGAAAACAGTATTTTAATAAAAATAGCGTCCTATTTAATACAAGTAGTAATGGTTGTCCCACATTAAAAAAGTGCCATGTAAATTTTGGAAGTAATTTTGCTATGTTTGACAGAAACATTACTTTTCAAATTAAAGTGCCATGTAAATTTTGGAAGTAATTTTGCTATGTTTGACAGAAACATTACTTTTCAAATTCAAGCAGAAAGTTTTAAAGTTTTGATGCCAACATTTTCAAATACAAAGAAAAAGTTATTTAAATATTCCCGAGACATGCAAATAAAATTCTGTGCAAATTTATGTATTTAATACCCGCAATTCCTTAAAATTAAATGCTGAATAAAATTACCCTCACACAATGTCTTCTTCCTACAACTGCCATTTTTGTTTCCCCCACACACTTTGGAAAGTCTACTCAAAAAATGTTTAATAGATGAAGTTTTTTCTTACCTGAACAGCACTATTAAGAAAGCAACTGTTTTGTCCAGGTTCATTTAATAAGCCTTTTGTAGGGGCCAGGGACAGGATGCTTCCAGGCTGATAAACTTTTCCAAGGTTACCCCCAGGTTTTCGTAGGAATTTCACCCATGCCATTATTTTCTAGAGTTTAGAATTGCAGTGTTCACGCTCAAATATTTAAGGATATGATAGGTGCAAGGCAAAGGTGGTTCTACAATAATATTTCTAAAGTCATGGCATTCCATTCAACTCTGTGCAGTAGTAACCATCCACGGACTTAATTCCACTCTCCATGAGCAGCTGTCAGCCATCCATCAGGATCAGTCTCCCAGTAAAAATAAGCTGAACAAAGTTTTTAACCCTCAGTCTTAAAAAAAATTAATAAATAAAGTTGTCCAGTTTAAGGTTAAAACATGTTAAAAGTCATTAGAATAAAAGTTCTTATTAAGCAAGTTGCACAGTAACTGACTTCTTCCAGGGCTATCAATAAAGTGTTACTATAAATCATTAGTTGTATTATATTGAAAGTTTATATATA
>VXAC01003421.1:0-118483 GCA_013399225.1 Rhipidura dahli
AACTTTCAAACCCCAACACTACAACAATCCATCTGTAACAGATAGAAGGAATTCTATGGTCCCTGTGTAATCACCTGAGGAAAACAAGTCGCTCAGTAAACTTTTTCCTTCTTTACTTACCCTACTTAAAATCAGAAAAATATATTGATAATGTTCCTGTAGGCCTAAAAGGCCCAAAGCCCTCAGTAGGTCTTTGCATCGAGAAGGGATAAACTTCACTTCTGATCTTGTTTACAGATTACAAAAGGTCCCATATGAGATCTCAGATAGGTCCCTGACACAGGCACAGAGTGAAAATCAAGAGCAGAGCTCTGGTTCAGTTGTCTGTCTGCAAAAGGAGACCATGCATGATGGTTTTTCACAAATGATGTTCACAATCAAGCTCAAAATCACTGATACAAAGAGAGGCTTTCCATTGATTTCAGCAGCCTCTGAACCACGCTGCCAATGGGAAAAGAAAGAAAAAGAAAAAAAATTAAATGAACTAACCCATGCTTAAGACAACAGGTGCACACAGAGGTCTTTTTAAGACCACTGAAAAACACCTCTGAATTTTTATGCATCTTTTGCTTTCTTTCAGAAAATCTTGGCCTTTCTAGCCTAAGTGCCATGGGGTTTTCTTAAGAATAAATACCTAAGGAGTGTTGAAATCGGATCTAATCTCATAAATCACCCAGGCTGTTCTGCAAACATTCACTCCTTGTTCCTTCCACTGAGGTGAGGCTCAAGCCTGGTTAGACACCGCTGGTGTTCTGATTCCACAGTGCTCTGTCAGCACCTGCCTCTTGCTGCCCATCAGGGGACTGGTTCAGAGCTGCACAGCTCCTCAGGGGTAATTTTACCTGTTGAGCTCAACACCTTTCCTGATTTCTCAGCCTAGGCCCCCATCTTCTGTTTATGCTTGTTTTGAAATCTAATTTGCTGTAGAGCACAAACCTCATTGACTGTGGTAGCACAAGCTTGGTATTTAAGTAAATTAGTTGATAATTATTTCTAATGAGCAGCAAAGTATTTACAAGAAATTTGGATTGTATTCTTTATTCTTCCTAAAATGCTATTCAAGGGATCTAGATGACGTTAATTTTAATTAGCATTATATTATTCAGAACTAATAAAATACATGAATAATAACATTCTTCTGTTGTTAATAAAATATATATACTTTTGCATTTGTTCTTTGAACAGCCTTTTTCCTTTAAAACGTGCTCTTAAACTGCAGTCTGGTGCCACTTATTGATTAATAACCAAGTATGTTAATTTTATTTAATTTCACCATTTTTGGACAGAATAGTCAGCTTTCTTATTCAGAAAAATGAGCTAATTTGAAAAAGCAAGAACTAATTTCAGACAAGTGCTTCCAAAAGATGATTTCCCAGACTTGTGCATGCCCTGTTTCCAATGACTTAACAATCACATTAACTTTTCAATGGCTCCATTGCATTGCTGGACAGGCTGATGGAGTGATATAGAGATGTTGTTCATCCAAACCATAATCCAGCAAAGCAGTTAAGTGTATGAACACCTTAAACATATCTGTACTTCACTAAAATGCATTCAGCTACTCACAGGTTCACCTCTGTGTGTGCTTTGTTGGACGGAAGCCACAATTACCAATCTGCTGAAGTGGAGCTTAGTAAAATATATTGAGAGGAACCATCTCTGTGAATAAAAATAACAGTTTGGGAATGTGTTAACCATAAAATTACTAGAATTTAATTTTCTCTATCATTATAGGGAAGGGTATTAAAAAATCTTTCCACATTGGTCTGTGTAGTAATACTGAGCTGACTCTGGAGACCTAATACATAACTCACCCCCCCAGCCATTCCAGTGATGCCTGTTTTCAGTCTTTTGGTCTTTCTTCATTTTAACACAGTTCTCTACATCTTCACAAAACTCTAGATCCACAGTGTAGTGGGATCTTCTTCCAAGAACTCTCAGAAGGTCTGTTGCTATTCACTCTCTCTGAAATGAGGCACAAATAGTGATGCTTTTATTCATGAGAGTCATCCAAGAGATAACACAGCTTTTTTACTCACTCACCTTGAAGAGGGACATGGTAAACCAGCAACTGATGGTGCTTTATGGGCTTTTTAATATAGTATCCCTTCTTTTCCATAATTTTACAGGGAATTTCCATAATTTTACAGATTTACTCTTGGTGATATCCCATACCTACCATGCATGGAGCCGGTGCCGTAGAACAAAGAGCAGCCTTAGCAACAGCCACCAAATATGCAACTACTTCACCCTGAATTAAAGAGAAGGGAGGATCTCTGTGAAGAATACTGACATTTTAATTGGTTAGGAAAGTACTTATTCAAAACTGCTGTAGTTTGGGTAAAATTCCAATATTCTGACTGAGGTTACTTTTATATATTTTTAAGTGGCCTGATGATTCCATACACAGCATGCACTGAACATGTACTATGTTTTTCTTTTCCTATTGTTCTGTTCCTCTCTAAACTGACTTGTAACTTAAATAAACCTCTTGTATTTCACACAAGAATGTGGTAATATAAGTATGCAAGTCTGGCAATGTTTAAATAAATGGGAAAATATAAATTATTTTATTACATGGGATTTGGAAATGGTGGAGAGTCTTGTCATGCTCCTTCAGTGGACATAAAGGACAGACTGAAATCTATAGTGAATGATATGCTAAATATTGGTTTTACATCAGAAAGGATGGGAGAGAGCTCATGGAGTAGCTCCCATGATACTCTTGCTGTTCTCCAGCACACAAACTGCAATGAAATTATTTTGTTTAATCGAATTTAGGTTAAGGTACATATTTTAAACTAGACAATTATATCCTCCAACCAACAGTACCTGTACTTCAGAAAAATATCATAATGACTATAAGACTGATAGGATCATTATACTACATTTCTGAGTGAATTTACACATGAATTTTTCTTTGTTTTAGGTGTCTGGGGAAGCATTAGGAATTTTGTGAGCTAACAAGTCTCAGAAATAAGTATGTACTTTGTTTAGTCAGCAGGAGACAGCAGGGCCAGCCTGCCTCTGAAAATCAACTTCTCTGATTTTCATTGCTTGTACTAGCTTTATAATAAATTGCCAGGTGTACAGATAAATTTTTTCCTTTGTAGAGAAGCCTGGAATATTCTGCTAGCAGAAGAGTGACCTCCCTTAGAGTTTATGAGATTGAAAAACCTTACATAAACTATACTTCACTCCACAATAGCTCATTATATTTCTATTTTTTTTAATTTAAAAGAGTGTGGTTTATAATCAATGAAGTTCCTTTGCTGAAGAAAAGGAGGTTTTAGCTTCAGAACAAATACACAGCATTTTTTCATTTCCTTAATCTTGTGCTGTAGGTGGTCAGTTCCAACTGCTGCATTTGGCACTGGAAATTTGTCTGCTTTAAAGCCAAGTAAAACAGACAGAGAATAGCTAAATTGAAAAATTGAATTTAATATGTTAAGTATTATGCTGCAGTTTACATAATATCAGTGTTCCCTAGAGTTATATATTATTGTTGTAATGTTCTTTGACACAGATTGTTATGAACCAGAAGTGATTAAAGGGCAGGTAGAAACATTAGGTTTGCTCTTGGGGAAAAAAATATTGAAACATGTTATAAAATGTTATAAAATTAACATGGCTGAGGAAGATGCTACTACAGAGTGATGCAGTTACAGACGTTCCATGAGGTTGGGCAGAATTGTGGCTGATGGAGCCATAACTCACAATTTGAGACAATGATGTGGGGATTACAGGTGGCTCCCTGCTCTTTCTTTATTGAAGGAATTGACACAGACAATTCCTTAATGTCCTTTGCACAAGAAAGAGAGAAGTATTTAGATAAGGGCATCATTTTTAATGCTGTCACTTCTCAGGAATTTGAGAATGCAGGTGATGCCTTGGGTTTTAACCTCTATATTTTTCATATCCTGCCCTGCCCAGTGTGTAACTCTGGAGTTTCCTGTTCCCTGTTCATTGCTGCTCTCTGTGCTGGGCACACACAACAAAGCCTCTCCAGGGCTGCTCTCCAAGGACACCCAGCCCATCCTGGGCCCAAAAAGTATCAACCAAAGAGCCTCTGAGGGGGGCAAGCTGAGGGGAATTACATCATTAGCTGCAGCTTTAATTGGAGAATGAACCCTGAGATGCAAATGAACCAAACCTATAAAAGTGGGAAGAACTCGTGGCCTCTCAGGGTCCATCTCAGGGCCCATCTGGGCAGCACCTCTGGCTCCCCAGGGGTACCTTTGGAGGCCTTTCCAATAAATCCCCACCTTTATTCCCTTTACCCCTGTCTAGACTCTGTTTCTAGGAGGCCTCTTAAGACCTTCCAGTGGCTTTGTATGGCCAGGCCCTTGCCTGGAGGAACCCACACAGACCCATTGACTCCAATATAACCACAGTGCTTCCAGGAGCTGAGAGCCCAGCCTGGACCTCCCACCGTTCTCGATCTCTCTTTAAATGCCATATTCAGCAGTCTTTTCTTGGGCAAACTGTTTGTTCTGTGTGCTCTAGCAAGCGAGCTCTCAGTGACCAATTCTCATCAAAAAATGTGGATTTTGAAACTGGTTTCTTTGTGCTACTTTGTTGCTTTACAGTGACCCTATATCTAAAACTTTATTGTCCATCTAGGGTAACTCCCTTCTTTCAAGATAAAACTCAGAACTCTCCTAACTCACTGCAAGGGTCACAGCCTTGAGGGAATTATCTCCCCTTGAGCCTACACAGCAATAAGCCTAACAGGGGTTTAATGGGGAAATGGAAAATAGACCCTGGCCCTGTTTTTAAGGAGAGCTTTTTGTGGTTCATTCCCAGAGTGTGGATGTCTGCCTTACAAATCACAGTCACAAACTGTTCAGAGAGCTCATAAACTGGAAGAAAGCACAAGATGAATGAAAATAAGCAAGTTTATCCAATTTATCATCACTGACAAGTGTTACTTTTAACTCCAAATTTATGCCACTAGAACTGTAGCATAAAATCCTTTATTTATACTATCGACTAATTATCGACTATCGACTTATTTATACAAACTACTCAAATATTAATTTCCTTTCAAACCAAGGGTCTGAATCCACCTTGAGTTCAAAGAGAAGTTTAAGAAGCATTTGGACAATGCTCCCATGCACACGATGATTCTTGGGGTGTCCTACCATCCTGATGGGTCCCTTCCAACTCAGAATGTTCTGAGATTCTAGAAAAAATCCTCACCATGTTCAGTGAGAGGAAAACTGGGCCTAAGTTTGCTGTTTCTCCAGAACCATTAAAATGCTAAATGCTATAAAGTTTTTATATTTTTGACATTTAGGCAGAATAAGTAGTTGAGCAAATAATTTTTCAGTTAGCTTAGAAAAATGCTTGTCTTTTTAATATCTGAAAACGACAGCTTTGCAGTTCTAATTGCAGAGTATAGTGCTAACTTCTCAACTGCCTGTAACTTCTGTGGTCATTTATTCCACTGAAAAAAGGGTGGAAAAGACACTACTCAATGCTGTTTAATCCTTAAACTGCCTATATGGAATTTTTGCCTTTTGAAAGCTGATATTTGTTTTACTCTATCTGTGATTGCTATATTTCATAATGGATATAGCTACAGAGAAGAGGAAAATTATGGTGCTAGTTAAGACATAAAAAAAAGTTAAAATTCATCATTATCTGTTTTTCAGTATTCCCAATGCCCAACAAATAGTGTTGTCCTCATTCAGTAAAATTCTAACGAGAAGCCTGCACTGGAGTCTGGAAAAAATTATCATCCTGAAGAGTAGCTTATATCTCCAGAAATCAGCAGGCTCTTGAAATATAGATAGGAACAGCAGCTAGTACATGCAGAGCAGTATTTATCTGGTCTCTCTCCCCTGCCCAGAATCAAATTACTTCAGAATTAAAGCTTGAACAGTGATAAGTTGCAATATTTAGGGGGAAAAAAAATCACTACACTACAGGTCAATGAAAGAAATAATGAAAATACAGAAAAGTATTCAGAATAGCTTTACTGAACCAAATTCACATTCGCTGATTGTCTGGTCATATAGAAATATTTATGAAAGAAATTGTGTAAATATGTAATGCAGGGGTGGAGCTAGAGAGAAAGAGATGATCAGAGTTGTGGGTATGACAGGACAGGCTGGTTCCTGCTATTCTGGCTGTGCACCTTTCCAAAAGGGGGAACCCTCTTAGGGATAGCAGTAACTGAATGTAGTAAAAGCTGTCCCTGGCCCACCCAGGGTTTCATTTCATGCAAAGAGGAGCAGACTGGGCAGGGTTTGAAAGGGTTATTACAGAGGGTGCATCAGTTTCTAAGTTTCTCACCACCTATGGGCCATGGAAAAGCTGGGGCAAAAGAAGGAGCAGGTAAGAGCAAGTAGAGATACTCCAGCTCATAAATTCAGTACATTTGGGTATCAAGGTGGGCATGGAAGAAGCTATAAAACACTATTTCATTAAAATTAGTAAATGTTTGAAATGAATTTATATAATTATCAATATAATTGTTGATAACTAATGAATAAAATTATTTGCTCAGCAGTCACATTTCTGGTGTTCTTACAGTACATTAATTCTCTGCTTTCTAGGGGTTTGATCACAAAGATCATTAATTATTTGGAATGACTGTTCCTATTGCCAAGGCTGACCATTTAAATTAGAAATTGCTCAACCACTATGCTATCAAAAGTGGGTTGGTATCATTCTTTGTTTCATTTTATACATTTGAAATTAGCCTATTCTCTATCAGATTTAGGTGTACATTTTCTTGCTTCTGTTTCTTGAAAATTGAGCTCATATTGAGCTCACCATCAGCCCAAATTCCCAAATCCCCTTCTGCAGGGTTGCATTCCAGCCTCTTGCCCCCCAGTTCTTAAGTACATCCAGGATTACACCATCCCAGGTGCAGAATCCAGCACAATTGTTCTCAGTAGATATTGCTTTCCATAGAAATAAGCAAAGAGTTATATCAAATATATATCTTCCTTATTTTACACTGAACAAGTAATGGTGAAAACATCTTCCCAAGCCATGGGATATTAGAGAATGAAGCTTACTGTGAGAATTTTGTATCACAGCTCCCTGCAAGCTGAGCATATCTGTTAGCTGCTGCTTCCAGGTATTTGTTGATGAACTGATGTTGTCTCATCTTTATCCTGACATTTGTAATTCCTTTCTTCAAGGATAAACCACATCTTTTTTTTTTTTTTTCAGCTTTTCTAATAAAATATATAAAGCAAATATATTTTTCCAAGTTAGTCAATGGATTTGTTATGATAATGTGTTTAAAATTCACTGTAAGTCATTTTGTTGATGTCAGTATTATGAGACATTCTATAAATTAAATTGTATTGTATTGTAAATCTGTCTAGTAGATCAATACATATTATGAAGCACCAAACTAATTTATTTCACCTTCCTCTAAAATGAAAACCTAAGTGGTCCAAGACTGGATTATTTATTTGAAAAAAATTTTTAAAGAGAGGATTTCTTTTTTGGATGGAATAAAAAATGAAAGAAGGGAATCAAGAAAGAATATCTCAAATATTAACAATAATTTAGTCTTTATATAATCTTATAGGATGATGATTTTATAATGGCAGAAGAAGCATGTGAGGGAAGAAGGGAGATTGATACTATGGCACCTTGTATAGACATCCTTTGTGTCAGGTACTGGTTGTCCCTGTGTGTGAGAGCTGAGACACTGCTGACAGATCAGGCCAGGCTGAAGCTATAAGGGAAGCATTGCACTGTTTATTTAGCCATGAACTGTGTTCATATCTACACATGTGCTCCTCATGCCTGAATTGCAGGGCAGGCTGAGCTCAGCCAGCTGTCTATCACTCTTCTCACAGCAGTGTCTGTAAGATGCTCCAACTGATTGTTCAGCTGCTTAAAAAAGAGATTGATTTAACATTTGGTAAATTAACCAAGTAGGATAAAGTATCTGAGCAGCATGGACAGGTGCTGCTTCTCTTTATACCTTCTTAGGTCTGAGAGAATTCACTAAGACCAAGAAACTTTAACCATTTTTTTGATGTCCTGTTAACTTCAAGGTGGGGGCTGGGGTATCCTCTGGTGGAATGTGAACTCTTTTGCTGAGTAAATGTAGAATGCATTTGTCAGGCCAGTTCAGGCACACTGACAATTCTGTAGTCAAATAGCTGCCTACAATCTTAAATACCACAGGTATACCCTCTTGTGCTTTTAGCACAGCCCCTTAGATTTACCAGGCAAAATATTTATAAACATTTGAACTGTAGTTACGGCATTAGACCAAAAGCTGCTGCTGGATTAGATCTCAGATTGGCATGCTACTGCTACAGCTTGGTGAAATGAAATAATTATGTTTGGGAGCTCTCTTTTTAAACAGCTCAGTTTTCAGATCTTTCAGATTGGGTGCTTGGCCCAGAAGTAATTTGAAATAACCGAAACTATTTGCAATTTCTCTGTACTTTGGCAGCACTGTGATAAATATGTGATTCTTGCTAAATCATAGGATACAATGTTTATTCTGAGATGCCTTGCACTTTCCATTTCAGAAAATCAGAACATTGTTTGCTGACATTTGAACTGGACATGGAGTACTAATTTACGCCAGGAAATTGGAATTTGGTTATTAAATGAGAGGGCACCTGGATGGTTCTTACTTATATGCACACATATTGAAAGCAAAGTGCATTTAAAAAAATTTCGCATTGGATCTTTTTTCCTGGAGTTGCAAGTGGGTGGGAAAATAATTAAAGTCTTCACAGTGTCTCCTTAAGTGCACAAGCAACAGCAAATTGACTGTGAAAAGTCAGGTATTCAGGTTACTGTGTCCTGTTTTTTCAGATTATTTTTGTTTCCATGGGTATGAGCTAGGAATTATCTTTCCTGTTCCTTTTCTGACACATCTATGTTGTTTCTCCAGGCTGTGCTTAATCAGTTATTTTTCTGCTGAAACATCTATGCTCACATCTCTCATACTCTGTCATATCTCACTTCTTTCATTGCTGCAAGATCTCCATCTCTGGTTTCCCTAAATTTCAAAGTCCTGTCTCCAAATCACTTAATTAAACTTGTAACTTTAAGTACGTCCCTCAGCAATTTTGGCTTGTTCAGCCTGACCCCTCTGAACCATCAATTACCCTTGTTTTATCAAACCAGGTTCAGGCTTTCTACCTTTATCTTCAGACATCTTAATTCTTTCTTTCTGCAATGTGTCTGTTTTAGTCTCCCAGGCTGAGATTTATTAAAAATACTAGTGCATTTTAAGATGAAAGAATGCATCTGAGTGAATATTCAAAAGCACCAACTACCTAATTCCCACTGGGAGTAAGAGTCATGCATTCCCCTTGTCAGGATGATCCACAGCCCAGCCTTGCAGGCTCCTTCCACACCCTCACCCTGGGTTCTCTTCTCCTTCTGGCCGGAGCCAACTTCCTTTGCCTTTGTCCTGAGGGAAACAAAATTCCATGCCATCCAGTCTGTGGAGAAAGTTTGCAGCAATTTGGAACACTGCTCCACCACCAAATCACCTGTTCCATTTCAAACACAGTGTTATGTAGTTTTTTCCAATTAACCACAGCACAGCTGAAGAGGTGTGAATGATGAGCAGGTTATAACCCCAGAGAGACTGCTACAGCCTAATAACAGCAATTCCAACAAGGACCTAGAGCTAACCTCTTATTTTATGGGTTTTTATATGGCTTTGAAAATCCTTTTGTGTCAATCCAGAATAAAAGGCTAGTAAGCCAAAGCTTTTGGCAAAACATGGGACTTTGGCCAAATGTTCATGTTTGGCTGAAGAGATGCAGGTTTTCCATGTTTTACTCTCATCTTCCAGGAAGCCTATTCTAGAGTTTAGAAATAATCCTGTGAAAACATCATCAAAGTCAATACTGTTGCCAAAATATTCCAGTTTTGGCACCATTTCAGTTGGAGCAGAAAATGTTTCATTGAAAATATTCTGATTAGTTCCATAAATGTCATTGCATTCATTGAGTACATATGTAACAGTAGCTGAATTAAGTATCTGTTTGCACACATCAAGTTGTCTGAAATACTACGAAGTCAAATAAAGCTTAAGGGTTGCTTGATTAACGGTGTCATAAATTTTACTAACATTTGATCTTAACTTGATGCTCATTATAACATGTCTGTGAAAAAAAACCTAATTGAAGCATCAGGAAATGGTCAGAACTCAAATGAAAAACATTAGCAAACAAAAATAAACAAAAAGATTAACTTTTAAGCAACACATGAAGATCTACAAATAGTTTAATACAAGTGTTTGGGTGACCAACATCCTGTAATGAGGCACAGTTTCAATTAATGTAATTACACTATATTTGAGGTAAAAATATATATAATCTTTTTGAAGTTTTTATACTTATCTGATTTTTCTGCTAGCTCATGTAAAAGTTGTCCAGTCTTTGTCTGGCCATGTGAAGAAATAGTGAATGTTTTCCAGGCAGTTACCAAAATAAAATATATTCATGTAAAATATGACAAAAAATGGTTTATCTGCAGTAAATTCTAATGCATTTTAACTAGTTCACTGCAAAATTTAGTTTATACTTAGTCTACTTTTGGCTTCTTACATGAAAAGATGCTGATCTCCAAAAGACTCAGATTGGGAACATTCCATTTTGTTTCCCCTAGAAAGGACCTCAGGATGAGTCAGAGGTACACAAATGAAAGCAGCCAGTACAGGGTGGCCAGTGAAAAGGGCCATTTATGTTCCTGTCCAGCCACCCTGGGCCAAGAGCCAGTGACCCAGAACCATATCCAGATGATTTTTGAGTATCTCCAGGAATGGAGATTCCACAGCCTCTATGGGAAGCCTGTGCTGGTCACCTTTGGTCACTCTCACAGTAAGAAAGAGGTTCTAGCTGGAGCCTTGTCTGTTTTAGTTTTTGTCCATTGCTTCTTCCCCTGTCACGGGGCAGTTTTAAAAGAGCCCCCCTTTTCTCCTCTAGACTAAGCTCTGTCAGTATTTCCTCATTGGAGAGATGCTCCTGTCCCTTCATCTTTTTGGTGTCTCATTAAAACCTCTCCAGTATCCACACCCCTCTTGTTCTGGGGAGCTCAGTACTGGACACACATGGTCTGGTATGGTGAGTGTTGAGTGGAGGGCGTGGATCACCTCCCTCCATCCACTCGCAGTACTCCTAATGGACCCCAGGATATGTCAGCATTCCTTACTGCAAGGTCAAATTTCTCTCTCCTGGCCCACCAGGACCTCCGGGGCTTTTTCTGCAAAGCTGCTTTCCAATCAGGTGGCCCCCATCAGATTTTGGTGCTTGGGAATGCTCCTTCCCAGGTGAAGAAGTTGGCTAATCCTGAGGTTCCAGAGATGAACCCATTTCTTCACTGAGGTCTCTCTGGATGGCAGTTTGGCCTTCCCGTGGTACCAGCCATGCCCCCATGTTTCATGTCCTCAGCACACGTCTGGATCCTTTTGTATTCCTCCCTTTGTAGAAAATTAAACACGTATGCTATTTTTAGAATTTTTCAAACTATAACCTAAAGTTTGAAGTCTGAAATATTGTTCAGAAAGTCACTTCAGGCTATGGAAACCTGTATCGGATATATGCATAAAGGAAAGATGTAAAAGAAATGTTAGAGAGATTGCCTTTGCCATAATTTTCACCTGTACTTAACTATGTACTTAACTACTTAATTATGAGCATTCAACAGTTTCAGCTTGGATAGTTATCCAAAATAGATGAATTATTCTTTTGGTTATGCAAAATAGGCTCAGGCGATACAAAGCTGGTGCAAAGATTTCAGAAAAACATATTCTTTAGTTAGCATTTGGATTTTGTACTTCAGTTCTGGCTCAGGAGAGAAAAAAAATTAAATTAAACACTTTAAAATAAATGTGAAGGATTTGTTTAGCAATATAAAATTTCTGTTTGGGTTTCAGTTTTGGTGAAACACTGGATTGACTAATTTTAATTTCTTAGGCATATACATAAATATACCAAACCTCAGATGCAAACACAGCATGTGTGCCAGCATCGAGATCTTAACAGACCTGCCAAGTCTTGAGCAATTTGCATAAAACCTGAGGAACCTTGCACGACTTTCATCTGCTTCTGATGCCTTCAACTCACACTGCTGGGAGGACACTGCCTTTCTCTGAGACCATGCTAGGCACAGCTCCTCACATCAGCTGTGCAGAGCTGGTTCTATGGCTGCAGTCACCTGCTGAACTCTGGTGACACTGGGAATTCCATGTGCTGGGTTCAAGGTACACAGAGATGGAGATCTGTGCCACTGCCACCACAGCTCCTGTCCCTGAGATAATGCACCAATAGCCCCCAAGAACTCTGCAGAATCAAACTCCATAGAGAAGTAATCATTAGCTACAAAAATTGAAAAAGCTTTTTGAAGTGTATTGTAAAGTATAATACAACCCTTTGTCCATCCATCAGTCTACCTTAATCACGTGCTATTCCAATGCAAATCTGATTGGATCTGGAGCTCACGACATCTTGCAGAACACAGTCTATGGGGGATTAAATGGTATCATGACTAACACAGAGAAAAGAACAACCTAAGTCTTCAGAAATCTGGCATAAATGAAAGCGAATGTTTGCCCTTTTGACCATTGCTGATGTGGTTTCCACTCCAACAGCTTCTTTATATATTAAGGATGTGCCCTTCTGGGTTGTATGGGGAGTAACCGAGTGTGTCTGTTGTGGGACAATTACATGGACTCCTCATTATCAGTGGAACTCCAGTAAGTGCAGGGCTTGGCTCAGCCCAGGATGAGGTATTTACTTTGAGTCTGTCAGAGTGCAAAGTGTAACTAAATAAGAATGATAACTTTCGCTTCCTCTTTTCCATTCATTTTACATAAGCTTAAGAGAATCTAGGTGAATCAGGCCCTTTGTGCAATGCATAACTTACATGATCTACAGGAATGATATTTTCATGTAGGAACTTAGGTCAGCTGAAAACTTATTCATGCAATTCCTGTTGAGACATGGTAGAATTCCAGTTGCCAAGCTGAAAAACCATAATTTTATGATTTCTACACTGTTGTACTGCAAGAGGTTTATGTATTAGTGAAAGTACAGATACATCTGAGTATATAATAAACTGAAAATAAGCTGCCTACCCCATTATTCTCAAAAGAAGTAATCAAGAAGTACAAGGAAAATAAATGTAAATAAAATATTGATTAAGAACTAAAAGGATTCTAATTATATTTCCCTCAGAAATAATTTAATTTAGCCTAAACAGACAACTGGGAGCAGATACTTTTCCTCAACATTTTTCCAACAGCTAATTAAAATTTCCAGGAGTATATTCAAGTTTAGTGCCTGTATTTTAAAGATAAATAACATTTGCTTCATTTTATTATGAATTTATCAAAATTTATGTAGTGCCAGAATGTAATATTGCATGTACATTCTTATAAAAATAATCAGATAACACAGATGCTCTATGGAACACACTGTGGGTATAAAATAGTTTTTAATTAAGAAAATTTGAACACTGGAATGTGATTCTGGTTATGTCTATCACATGTTCTCATACAGATTTATATCTACATTATTTATGGAATTGTTGGGAAATAACTGGTGCTTTGGTAAGATAAAAGCTGTTACAGTGGAAGGGGACCCTTTGTGTGCTCATTCTCACTGAATGGCAACTTTACTATTTATTGGAAGAGAGATGAACCCAATTCTTTATTCTCTGCCATAAAGACTTAATCCAAAGCTCAGGGAAGTAGGTGGGAATCACTGATCACTCTATAATTATGTATAGAACTTGGCTTTCAAAGTTGTTTTCTACTTTAAACTACATTTTTATTAGCCTTCTGATTACTTACATACACTGCCAAGTGGAATGGGACCACAATAATAAAGACGTACCATATTTCAAAGATTTTCCTGAAGAACCTTTCACAGCTAGAAATTCTTCTTTATAATACTGAATTAAACTTCTTTCACCCTCTGTGAATGCAGAGGGGGAGGAAATTGTCCAATTAAAGCAGAAAGGGCTTCCTGAGCTTCCTGTCCAAACACTTAAGAGAAAATAGGAGAAGAATAAACAGACCTCCACTGATTTTCCCTAACACCAGATTTAACTGCAGTAGCAGGGTGTCATCTTTATGCTAAAGCTGGGGAGGGGAAAAGATGCAGAACTGTCCTGAAAAAATATCTGTGACACAGAGGACATGTGTGCCCTTGGCCAGTGCATCCACTGGCCATTTATGAGCAGGCAGTCACAGAGCCTCTGAAACACCATTTATTTGTATTTTGAAACTGTTTCCCTAAAAATTGTGCAGTCAGTGTATATGCTGAAGGGTCAGTTTCCCTGTGCAGTCCCTGTAAATTCTGAAGGAGTTTCAAGCAACTTTTCAAACAACTTGACAAGTAGATTTCAGGGTACCTTAAAACGGGAAATTCAGAATAGACAGAAACCCTGTTAGAGCCCCCAATAACTCGCAGCACAGTTTTGTGTATTGTTAGATACAAAGCAAAGCAATGCTGTCACTCCTGCAGTCTGTGAAAATCTTTGGTCTGGGCTCACTTCCCTTGACACCAGGAACAGACATCTGAGGAAACCAGACTTCACAGCAGTGCTGCTTTTGCAACCCATACAATCCTCCACACACAGCACTTCTGTGAGAGCAAGCCTGAAAAACGAAAGTCCTTTGCTTCGTGTGGGCACCAAAGATGCAAATCTGGTGGGTCAGAGTCTGAAGGCTATCTTCTCAGCTGCCCTTTCTACAACTTAATACTTCCTTCACACTTTGAAGTGGCTGCACTTCAGATCCTCTGTGTACAGACAGAAAGCTCTCTCAGGATGAAAGGCAGTGAAAAACTAAAGATGGCAATGGCAATTCTAATGCTGGGACAAACATGGGAATAAGAGTACATGCAGCAGTATTCCCCATTAATCATTCCAGCTGGTTACACCTACAAGTTGCACTAAGGCACAAGTGTCCAAGGGCTGTGGAGGAAGGCAGAGCTCACTGGCTTTTGTGTATCGAGGGCACAGGAGGCTGCAGCACCAGCAAAGGAGAAAATGAAACATGAAGTGTAAGCTAAAGGGAGTGTTTGAACTCTCTCTGTCCCATGATGTACAGAGAGGCAGAGCTGACATTTACAAATGCAAGTTATATATCTGGTGTTTGCATTTCTTGACCCTGACTGTAAAGCCATCTTTTCCCCATCCAGCACAGAGGAAGAGACAGGACACTGACAGATAACTGCACTGGCCTTTCTCTGGTGGGCTCTGGTCTACTCTATTAGCCTTTGCCTACCTCCTCCATCTAAGTTTTAAATATATAAAACCAGGATTCATAATATTATCTATTTCTCATGCTTCTTTATGTGGAGTTTCATTAAGAAAGTTTTATTCCTGTAAGTCATATCCATTAATGCAAAATGAATATATCTGCAAACGGATCTTCACCCAATTCAGTATCTTGCTTTCAATGAAATCCAAAGCCAGTTGGACACTTAAATTTTTCCTTTGATCTGGACAACAGTGATATAATATTCACTCTAACATTAAAAATTACTTGGTAATTTACAACTCTTCCCCCCAAAATATTTCTCTTTCTCCACTGTAAGAACAGGAAAATTATGCTCTATCAGGTGTTGTGAGGATGAATAAATCTGAAATGTGAGATGTTTGGTCAGACAGATGGTGACAGCCATAAATGAAGACTGAAGTACTTCGAGTGCTCAGCAATAAAGGATAAAATGCCATTCCCTTTTTGCCCTTTGAACCCAATCAACTACAGCATGAAGAACATTCATAGGAGCTTGAAACATATATTCCTTACTCAAACAAAAGAACTTCAAACATGACTATCATACCCCCAGGGACAACCTACAGCTAACATAGTCATGCAGGTGAATTTTGATCTAGCTGAATGGAAAGTAAAAGTGATCTAAATATTGGTATATTTTACTCTAAAGCAAGTATGTTAGGGATCAAAAATGTGCCTCCAAGGGACAACAAAATAAACCCCCCTCAGTTTTATCAGTCAGAGTGCAAAGTTCATAGAACATCATTTATAAAAATACCCCAATGTATTTATTGGTCTATTCCATTTGTTTTGTAATTTGGAATAAAACTCATTTCTTATTTGGTTCCTGAATCTTTAGCCCCACTAAGAGAGGATGATGAATATGTATGTTTGCAATTTCCTTTGAAATCTGCACAAAAAGCAGGAGTGAACCCTAAATTCAGATAAATCACTGCAAAGACTCAGTGGCTGACAAGTATGTCTTGCCTGAATGTGTCCAGTTGCTTGCACATGTGTCTACTCATTCCTGTGCTTGACAAGGAATCATCTTAACAGCACAGAGACAACAGCCTTTAAACTGTGACCCAGATGTGGGTTTTCTGTAAAGGCATTTAATTTCAAGGTCTTCTTTTTAAGGTGAAGAGAGCATGGCTGCTAAAAGAAAAAAGAGGAAAAAATATGTGGACTACATCAGTGGGGGAATATATATCCTATATTCCTGGACATTTGTCATAAGGTTTCAGTTCTTTACTGTGAGTTGGATGAATTCCACAAAGTTGGATGAACCCTACAGGACAGACCTTTTTGTTAAAACCATTTCTCTCCACCATATCTGCTGTTTGGCTGCTAAAAGTAACTTAATGACAGATTTAGTTGTGTCAAAGTGACAAAAGCAAACCAGACTCATGAGGGAAAGCATAATAAACACTCAGGTGAGGGTTTTATCCAAACCTTGCCTTTTTCTGTGAAACATGTGCTTTATCTTTTCTCTTTCTCAGCTCAGCCATACTTCTGAGGTGGCTTAAGCACAGGAAGAGACATTGCTATCCAGTAGCCACCTAGACACAAGCGACCCCACCTTCATTCCTATTACGACTATGCCTCGTTAATTTAGCCATAATATACAAATTAATCACGTCTGTGCCAAAAAAGACAGAACAGTATTGCTGGTTCTTGCAGTTTATTACATCTTATCAGCAATACTAACATAAACATAAGCAAGATAGAGGACAGCACCTACTCTATAGCAGGAAAGCAGAAGTAAGAATGGCTCCTTCTTCTACCTATGCATTTTACACCATCTTCCACGTAATTTATTGTTTATGCTTTCAAACCAATATCTGTTGGCCAGGTATGTCTGTGTCAATGGAACTGCAGTAGAAAAGCAACCAATAATCCTACAGCAGAACATGAATCATGGGAAGGAAAAGGAAGGAGGGAATTTTTATCTGCGTCATTCCTCTGTTTTGGCTCTTATCTCTTATTAACTCACTACAATAACAATTTTTAAAACCCTTCACCTTCTCACCCTGTGACATTTTGCATAGCATTTTTATCACCTAATTTAAACTGCAGTATATCCTAAAGTCTCCTTGAGAGTTGGTAGCCTCGTCCATGGATGCAAGTCAAAATAGGGCCTTTCCAGGGAGGGGTACCTTTGTTCTTCAGGTTTGATATCAGGTCTTATAACAGGTCTCTCAATAGGCTTCATAACATATTCCACAATAGGTTTTATAACAGGTTCAGCAGCAGGTTTTTCAGCAGGTTCCACAGTAGGTTCTACCTCAAGGAGAGGAAAATTCTCTACATTCTTGTCTCCAACAATTTCCAATTCAGAGTGAAGGAGGCAAGATGTATCCAGCCTTCACATTCTTTTAACTGGGCCTGGGAGAAGTACAATTGCCAAGTGTGTGCCTGGAAATACTAGCAGCAGGGTTTCCCAGCCCTTTTGTAGCTGAGCAAGTCTTGAGAAAATTCTCCTGTTTCCTACTGCACAGGAAAGGTGGTAGGTAGGCACCCACGAGCAAGGTATTTGCATACTCTCACACTGAACAGAGGATATTTTCCCCTCAGAACAAAGAACCATGCAGGAATACAAATCTATATATTCATTAATTATGTCACCCAGTGAGTGAGCTGACTAGATTAAATATAGAGAAAATATTAATCACACTTTCCCTGTTAGCATGAGGTAATGCTTGCCTTTTTTCATGTAACCCTTCAGAGTGAGAGGCAGGAGGAGATGACTCCAAGGTGTCGTGGGGTTGTCTGGGAGCTGGAGCGATACTGGGTTGAGGGAGTGGTTGTGGGAGAGTCACTGGGGACCTGTGATGGTAAATATTTAGCTTAGCATGTTCCTGCAGTGTCTGCAAAATCCTGAGGATGGGATCTGTGTGGAGATGACCTTGAATTTAACTAAAACTACATTGGTTGAAAGAGATGCAGTAAAGTGGGCAGGAAGGACACAGCTGTCACCAGGCCCTGTTGCCTGAAGCAATAATTGCTGAGGGCTTTGGAGACCAGAAAGATGCTGAAGATGTTGTGCCACAGATTCAGTGGTGATACCAGGGTGTGGCAATAAAGGAAAGTACCAGGGCATGATATTGGTGTTGATGGTGCTGGGATGATACTGGGGAGAAGAGTGGGGAAGAAAGGCAGGCAGATGGCATTGCAGGCATGTGAAACCTGGTGAAACCCACACGGCTGCTGATGTTGTCTCTCTTACAGCACAGCAGTGATGATGAAATTATCTCTGAGTCAGACAAAATGGGTGAAAGGAGCACAACCCTTGAGCTTGTACTGACGCTGTCACAGGGGAGACAGGAGGAACACTGGACCAGGTCCGCTGCTCCTTCCAGTAAAGAAGGTTCAGAATTCAGGATGGACTGTGGATGACCAGTCTGCAGATGCAATTTAGCAGAAATATGCTTTCACTTTCACTGTAGTGTCCCAGTAGTCCCAGTAATGTGCCCTGAGAAGCATATAGCCTAAGGTGTTTGTCCTCCAGTGCCTTGGGACTGTGATTAATATTTACTAGTAGGTCTTGGCAGGTCTTTGTAGGTTAGTAGGTAGATTAGTAAGTTATTTTGTAGATTAGTAGGTAGACATTACTTATTAGTAGGTAATTATGCTGGTTAATAATGATGCATAATTGTGGTTACCTATTGAAAACCTTACTGATATTTTCTAATTGCTTAATGTAACAGAAATTATGCCTAAGCATATTTCTTAAAATGATGGCAAACTCCCAATACCTGAAGTCATAAAAAAATACTCATGCATGAGCAGATTATCAGAACAATGTTTGAAAAAAATATACGGAGCCTACTCTCAAACAGAATATGGATTGCAGAAAACTAGAGTTTATTCTGACACTATTTCTGAACCCAAAACCCACGGACATTCTGTGAATAAATTATTCATAAATTATCCACCTGATCCTGGCAGGATGGATTTGGTCATTGCTTTGCCACCTCAACAGTTTGTGCTTTCCCTTCTGCTGGTGAGTTTCAGCTGGCACTACGGCGTGTTCTGAGATTTTCATCTTTGTGCAGCACCTCATGGTCCAATTCCCACCGATGGAGTTTGATGGGTGAGGGGCAGAGGGGTTTCTCAAGCAAGAATTCTACCTGGGTGAGCAGAGTCAAACTCATGTCTGTCAGTGCCCTTCTGCTCTGAACAACTCCTGTACTCCTGTAGCAACTACCAACCCTTCCAAATGTTTCTGTCACTTCTCCTGTGTCTTCCTCAAGCTGGAAGATTGATAGCCAGGCAGAAAAACTCCTTGTATGTGAGCTAAAGAGGGTGAAATATGATCTTCAAATGTGTGAAGGCCAACCTAGATCCTTTGTTACTGAGACCTGTTTTTCTTCCATATGACATCTAAAAGAATGTCCTTCCTTCTATTTTTCTTTAATTTTGATGGCTTTTGACTGGACTCTTTACAGCCCTACAGTGTGTACAGTTGTTGTTACATTTTGTAATTAAATTTTCTCTACGCTCTTGTCACTGTATTCTATTCTCAACAACTGTCAGCAAAGTGAGTGAGATAAGAAGAAATTGATTGAAAAAAAACAGCACAAAAGAGAGATACAGTACTTATGGAATAAGGAAGTATATCAGGCAGACCTAGTAATAAAAAAACTTGCATGAGAATCATTTTCTGAGTATTCACACCCTCTTGGATGAGGGTCATTGAAGTAATTTTAGCTGTCACATTTCACACTAGAGCACTATAATGGAACTGAATTCCCCACTTATGCCTGAATTATAAAACAATAGAATTATATTCTACAAGGATTATTCACATGAAGCATCTCTGTTACTAAAATTCTTATTTGCCAAGAGCTTATAATGCTTTCTAATTAATCATTGTCTTCTATGCTTGTAAGAGTTGTTACAATCCAAGCCATTGAAAAGCTTGAGACCAGTGAAGACCATCAAATTAATTTCATCTTTTATTCTTGCTCTATGAAGTTACTGTTATGATATCATAATTTTATTATGTGGCCCCCAAATATTAATCTTTATCCAACGAGAGATCAACTCTAGTGCTACCTTATGTACACTGCATTTAGGGTATTAACAACCTTGCTGTTCTTATTACATAAACAACTCTCAATGTTAAAATCTGAAACCCTGGCTAGAGAAGCAAAGTAAATCTAATGTCTGAATAAGAACCTGATTCAAAGTTTTTGAAAGATCACAGAATGCCTTTCAGGGATTTCAGAAGGTTCAGTACTCAGTTTCAGAGTCCTGTCAGAGAAAAGTGGTAGACACTAACTGATGTTTGTATGTGCCACCAGTGGAACAGATCAGGCACAGAGAAGTAATTATTCTTCTTTATTTATATTTAAAATCACATTAACCCTCCACTGATTTTTGTTCTCTTTGTGTTATACCAAAGCAAATCATGCCAAGGAAGCCCACACACATAATTAATATTTTCTACAACATAATAGTGGTTAATATTTTAAATTAATTATAATCAGGTAATCTCCCTAATTTCTGTGTCTGGTTGTCATGGAACATAGAAGCAAGAACATCTCTTTTTTGCTGAAAAAAGTATCCTGGCACAAAGAAGGCCAAGCTGGGTGATTTGCTTGGCAGAACAGACTGACATTAACAGTGAGTGTTAATTGCTGAAATGAAGGTTATAGAAGCCTTTTAGAATATTTCAGAACTGCCTACTATCTGAATAATTAATTGAAAAAGTCAGCTGGTTAGAAAAATATATCCAACTTGCCTCTCTGACATAAAACCACACAAAAAAGACAAATTAAAATATTCAAAATATCATCCTAGCTTAGTGTAATCTGCAGAAACAGGGATGTTATGTGGTCTTGTGGGGCCCTGACTGCAGTATAATTGAAATCTGATTATTCTGAAATAGGACACTGCAGCCTATTTGATAGTAATAATTAAATGAAAACCTCTGGTGTAAAGGGGCAATTTTGAGTTCTTTCAACACATCTGAGAAGCTCAATAATCACAACTTCAACACATTCTGGAGAGGTTAATTGTGCTGGTGGGACACAGATAGATTTTTGATATATTTCTCTCTTCACAGGGCCCAGACATGCACACTGAAGTCCATATTAGCCTCCACACAGATCCAGAGTTTGTGACTTGTCCCTACTGTCTAGAATGTACAAACACAGAGCTCAGAAATAAAACCCTCAATGCTGGCTCCTATAAGTTGCAATTTTGAATCTCTCCAACACAGTAAAGTGCACATGGGCTCATGGCAGAAGTATAAAATAAACCCATTAATTGGAAATGATAAAAAAAGTAAACAAACACTCTAAATGCTTAAATTGAGTGGAAACTCCAACTCACAAAGGGTGACTATGCCCCACTTCAGTAATGGGCAATTTTGAATCTCTCCAACACAGTAAAGTGCACATGGGCTCATGGCAGAAGTATAAAATAAACCCATTAATTGGAAATGATAAAAAAAGTAAACAAACACTCTAAATGCTTAAATTGAGTGGAAACTCCAACTCACAAAGGGTGACTATGCCCCACTTCAGTAATGGGCAATTTTGAATCTCTCCAACACAGTAAAGTGCACATGGGCTCATGGCAGAAGTATAAAATAAACCCATTAATTGGAAATGATAAAAAAAGTAAACAAACACTCTAAATGCTTAAATTGAGTGGAAACTCCAACTCACAAAGGGTGACTATGCCCCACTTCAGTAATGCAGCCATGGAAAAGACATGGAACAGAAAATATTGGTGACCTTGTCATAATGACCTGGAGAATGGAAAGCTTATGAACCACACTGACCCGAAAGGAGATAAATAGATAAGTCTGCCTTGATACTTCAGCTTGGAATAGGAGTGTTCTTATAGAGGAGCTTCCAATTATGTCCACTTCCCATTCTGTGGCAAATTGGATTCCTTTCCAATTAAACCAGGATATATGTTCAGGAATGCACCAGTGCACTCCAGTTACTGATGCGTATTTGGTCCACAGGCCCAGCCTATAATCACACAAATTGCAACACAAGTGTGGTGCTGAGTCTTCAGCACCATCACCACTGGCATAGGCCCAGCAAGGAAAGGCTTTTGAAACTGATGGAGCCTTGTGGAGTTGGCCATAAAATATTCCCACTTGTGGTAGCCTTAAAATATTCCCACTGGTTTGGACCACCAGTGCTGGGCTCGAGCCTCTTTCTGAATTTTATATTGATGATCACTTCAGCACCCACCCACAAAATGCCAAACGAATACTTGACTTTCAAAAGCAAAAGACTGAAAAGCCAGAGCAGAAGAAAGACATTACTTAACTGACTTAAATAAGTGAGCTGGAACTAAGACCATTAGGGATGGTTTAGCTCCAGGCAGTGGAGACAACATTCTAACCACTCCAGGCTTGTGACTGTGGGCAGGGCTTTTTTTTTTCTTCATCATTAGAAAAGCATGTTTCCAGATCTTTTTCCACAGTCAGCTGATTTTTCAATAACTTTGTTGTTCTGATTTTCCAACTGTGTTTCACAACACTTTTTAATCAATCAGATTAATTAGAAAAATTAATGAACCTGAATTGTAATAATATTTAACTAAGATCCCCAGTCCTAAATGGTTGTCTCATGCAAAGACCACAGTCCACTGAATATCATTTAATTATCAACTATAGACAGCAGAAGTTTGTTACTTTTGTTAATCAAGCACACCAAGCACATATCAAAATCTCTTTCTAATGAACAAAACAAAAGAATCTCTTGACTGGAGTCAGTCTGTAACTATCACATAGACTGAAGCATTAAGCTTCAAAATATAGAGATGGTTGCAATTTGAACATTCTATGCTATCACACAAGAAAGATCCAATTACTTTCTCTTTCAAAATGTTAAATTAATATCTACTCAAGTTTTAGAAATATTGGGAAATAATGACTTGCAGAACTTTGAATTCCAAGTAGAATATGTGGCATACACACAGTAGCTGAAATCCTTATATTAACAGATGGGGGGAGGAAGAAAAAGGATTCCCCTTTCTGGCAGATGAAGTACACCTCGGTGAGAAAAAAACATATCTGCATTCTTGGAGATTTTGATAGATATAAATGCCTTTAGAATAACCATTTGATTAAAATCTTTTGAAGTCTACCTGGGATAATCAGAAGCATTTTTAAATTATTTATGGATCCCAGAAAAGAATTTGGTGCAGGCATAACCAAACCCCAGGCTAGAGCTGCTCCTGCAGTCCTGTGCAATAACTTCATTTGAAGGCCACAGTTTCCATAACAATGGCACTTGGAGAAGCCTAATTTACACATTGCCACTGTGACACATTGTGTTATTCCTTGGAACACCAGGGTGCATTGCTCATGTCACATTGCATTTGTGACACAATTAAAGTCACTGGCTGAGTCAGACACAGTTTTATATGATTGTCACACAGTAGATTGTGTACTGAATGATTTAAAAAGGGATAAGGAAAAAAAAGTAGACCCAAAGCTGGCCTGGGCCTGGGAGTGAGATAGGTGTTAGAAGTTAACCTTGTAACAATGATATGTACATGTATATTGTATAAATGTCAACATATATTAAAAAAATTCATGTGTGAGCATATGACTTGTCACAAAGGGATTTTTTAAGTCTTCCCCATTTTCCTCTTGTACCCTCACAGTACACATTCCTTGGAGCCCCTTAAGGACACAAATTAACAAACAGCCAAGTGTAATCTGACAGGATAAAGAAAGTGAATTACCATTAAACATCAGACAAAACTGCCAATCCCATAGTAAAGTAACCTGTGGGAACACATCCCCAACAAAATAATGGGAACCTGCTGTTCATGGCATTTGAAGTCATACTGGCAACAATATGATATTTTCACACTGTCAAATTTAAAACCTCTAGTGTACTGTAGTGCATTTTGGAGGAAAGCTCCCTGTGCAGTTAACATTCCCCAAGGAATGAATCAGAGCATCTCTGCAGAAGTGTATTCTAAACAATAATTACCCAGGGAAGAAAAAGTCCATATTTTGGTCACTTTGGCTATATGCCTTAAAAACCTGGTATGAACATCATGAACACCAGAAAATGATCTATCAAGAAAATCTCTTCTCATTTAGAATGATTATTTTAAGTCACCTTCTTAGATGCAAAACATTTTACCAAACCTAAATGCAAAATTCTCTGAGGCAGTATGATTCCAAGGTCAAATACAAAAAGGATTTTAGGAATAGTGCCTAATTAAAAATTACTAATACCTAATTAATAATTATGACAGTGGCAAGGATAGCTTTGATCCAGCCAGAGAGCTGAATAGTTCCTTTGACAAAACCCAGAAACTATCACAGTGTTTTATGGAACATATGATTTAGATGGAGAAGTTGTTATCTGGCATATAACAAACTTCTGAAGTTTAATCCTTGTTCAGCTGAAACTGTTCAGAATTTGACATTGATGTCAGCACAATAGAAATTTTACTTCTAATGCATATGTGACAAAGGAATCTCTTTTTCCTTTACAAAATCTCTTTTCCTGTACAAAATAAACTAAAGCAGAGATTTTACCAGTTTTTATTTTACAGATATATTAAATACCATTTCTATCATACTGTAGTCAACTGAAAGACTATACATATTTTCACAAGGGACAAACTTTAAAAGGCACAACTCGCTGAGGTGTTTTGGGCATTATTAGGACTATTTAGAACATTTTTGTTGCTTCCTCTGTAATACAGGGATAAACACATGAAGGTATTATGCTACTACCTGGTCTTATAACAGCACCAATAGTTAAGTTTTGATAGTGAGGAAGTCAAAGTTTAAGAGTGTTGGCTGACAAAAGTGCTTAATTGATAATGAGCACTTGATCCCTGTGGGGCCCAACACTAAATATTCAATTTATGCATTTCAACCCTATGAAGAGTAAAATTATTCAAGGTAAATATAATCAAATAAAGTTGAGGATTTGAATCAAAGTTTCATCATACTGATGCTGAACCAAACTTGAAATCATAATTTGTCTCTGTTTTCTGTATGAAAATTGTTTTTTCTAGCCATTTATTTCTGCTGAAATAGATACCTCTGTGTGTTTTGTGAGGAATTACTTTTAATGTATTTTATGGTGTTTGTATTGTCAGTCTGATCAGAAAGAGACCCATCCTAGAAGCTGGTTTAATTCATCAAGCTGACTGAAACAAGTGTAGTGGTGTGTACATCCACGTATTGCTCGTGCTCTGTACACCTTGAAATTGTCCCAGGCACAGCCCTGGCTGCTTGCAAAGGTTACCTTGGGTTCCCCTCCCCATGAGTCCAGTGTGGCCAGCCCTGAGTTAGTGCTAAGCCAGGCCAGTTTCGTGCACACAGCACAGCCTCACACAGATGGGCCATTTGGAGGCAATAAATCTTCTCTATTCAGGAAAAAGTATTGGAAGGAATTCAAATATTGGAGGCAATAGATCTTCTTGCACTCAAGCTGTACTTGAGCTAATAACTACGGACAGAGCTTAGTAGATTGGAGAGAGTGGCTGGAGAAAGGCAATCTGCTTCAGGAAAAAATACGGATGAGTGAAGCATGGATGCAAGAGTGTGTGAGAGCCTCTGCATTGCACTCCCCAGCACTGCCTGCTCCAGAGGGCACTGCACAAGAACCACCTGGATCTGCACACGATATTCAGCCACTAAAATCAATGCTTTAATTCAGCTCCACGGGGAAATCCTGGGTGACGCAGGGATCTGAGGAGAATTACTGAGCTGGGTGAAGTTTAGCAATGGTAGCCAGTTTTACAACACTTCCATTTTTAGGTTTAATACTTGCCAAGTAATCCCAAGTCGTAAAACTCAAGTTGTATAACAGAGATTAGGCAATATGGAAAAGAAGGTAAGTACTCAGCTCACGTCTTGCCAGTATTGCAGTTGTTGGAGGCAGCAGGTTGTAGGATCAGCTATTTGGCCTCTCCCTTTTTTTAAGGTAGCAAAATATGCTGTCACGTTAGAAATGATGAATCAGCTGATTATAACTGATCAAGTAGTAAGTAAAAATTAAGTATATTTTTTATTAAAAAAGTGTGTTTCCAACCCAGGCCTTTGTTTTTAAAAGGATCTCAATCAATGTTATTCTTTTGAATGAGTCTCAAAGAGCAAATGTTCTTACTGCTCTTTTTTCAATGAATAAATACATTTTGTTTGCAGGACCAGAATGAAATATCTCTTTCCTAGAGTGTAATAGAGCTTGTGCAGGGAGAGACTTTTAACAAGTTGAGTTATTTTAATATGTATGCAAATCCCTAAATCCACTGTGCTTTCTAGCCTTATAAAAGGAGATAGACTTTACAGATATTTCAACCAATTAGTACAGATACGGGTCAAACATGTGAACCTGCAAGACAGATGCAGGAAAAATCAGGATTACATGTACTGTAAAGCTTATCCAAGTTAATGGCTTTGTCAGAGGGAGAGCGAGTTGAAGACTGGGTTAGACATAAAACAGATCAACTCTGTTAATCTAATTTAAAGGTTTTCAGAGGAAATAGAGGAACACTGATGGATTTGTTAGTAGGATACCAAACCTAAATCCCTTCCAATCCACCCCTGTTATCTTAGGCTCAGTTTTTAAAAATTATTCTGCTGACTTTGGGCAGGTTTGATCATTTTGTCTTATCTTCAAAGTATCTCTATTTTATAAAATTCCTGAGTTCTGCTTCTATAAACAGATAAACTGATGATGTTCCCTACAGGGAATATACACTGTTCTATTGTTAAAAGTTGGGTTTTTTGTTTGGTTTTTTTTTTTTTTTTTTGGAATTATATAAATTGATATTTCTCCAGGAGCTGTGATTTCATAGGCTCAATAAGGAAAGGAGACAAAACAACTTTGTAAAGCTGTGTAGTATGAAAAAAGAAAGTGTTTTCCCTCCTGTTATTCCACAGAATTACCTTATACAAATTATTTCAGTATCCTCACCTGCTGGCTAGGAATAAGGGAGGTACAGATACATTTTAGGAGTGAGATCCTTGTTAGCTTGGGTTTACTCAGGGGTGAAGTATGCTACTGCTACAGTGGTTGGTTCAGCTCCAGATCTGTGTTTTTATGTGGAGGTAGTGAAGGCAATCAGCCTGTGTTCCTTGCAGTTTTCAGTGGTGATTTACTGGGGTTTCCTTCGGGGTAGTCCTTTCTTTGCTTGTTTCAAGGGACTCATAGGTGACTATTTCCAGACCAGTCCAAATAAAGCAAGCAGCCTCCCTCTGATGAAGACTGAAGCAAAGATGTGTATGAGAATTCAAACAGGACAAAGCAGGAGGCTGGGAGCTCCTATCTGGTGTTTAAGCCCAGACTCAGAAGCCCAAAGCCAATAATGGCTGTGCTCTGCCCCTGCCTTGCCAAAGCCAGTGCTTAGGTCTGCCCTGAAAAGCCCTCTCCAGCCTAACCACTTGAGCCTGGGGGTAGCTGGGCTTAGCTTTGGCCAGCTTGTTCACAGAGCAAGGTTTCATTAAACTGTAAATTATATAAGCAATGTTTCCTGGGTCCCTATTTTAAGGAATAGTTTTCTAAGCAAAATTAATACCTCCATTTGCAAGGGATGAGGTCAACTGATATGGTACAAAAGACTGCTTTCAAGAGCACTTTAGCTCCATTAAGTGAGACACAGTAATAGACTAGGAAAAGCTTATGAATGATTTTCCAGTTGCATTCCTCTCACTGTCACATTTTCTCTGCCAAACCTGTGATTCTCAGAAGAGGTCTTTGCTGACAAGAATCAAGTCCCACTGCAAATGACAACTGCATTTTCTCGATTTCATTAGTGTCTCCAGCCAGCCAGCAAAACTGGCCACTTTGTAGTTTGTCATAGTCTTGGAAACTAATTTAATACTGCCCCGTGAAATGACCCCTTACTAGAATGTACTGTATAACTGGCATGGCACATGGATTTTCCATCCCAGATATGGCAGAGATCATATAATCATAGAGGAAATAGTGAGAGTAATGTCATGTCAGTCATGAAGGAGGTTATTTTAACTCATGCCAAAAATGTTTTGTCTCTCTAATAGAGAGGAGCATTTTCTTTCTCCTTGTACCTAAAAGAATCATTGGTTTAAAAAGGAATCAGTTATACACACCCACTGTTCATCAGTTGTCACCTCATCACAGGGTGAAAATTAGTTTTAGCAGCTCACTCGAACTGGGTGGAGGGCAGGCTGCAAGGATTTGGAAAAGAAGGGAAAGTAAAACACATAAAGGCATTAAGAGACAACAAATAGGGCCACAATCTCACTTCAGCTTGGGAAAGGTGCTGCTGTTTGAGGGAAGCAGGTTTGCAGTGGTTGTAAACGGCAAAGTGGGACAGGAAACAGATGCTTGATTCATCCCTACATTTCCAGAGAAATCCTGAAGCTGGCTTGAATATTCTTAAAATTTCATTTCATTTTCCTGAATACAGTGCTGAAATGCAACATTCATCTAAAATGTTATCACTGTTATAAAACTGTATCACAATTATATCACTGATACAATGAGACAACAGGGGTATTTAACTGGAACTTTGTAGACTGAAAAAAAGATAATTAGGCAGTAGCATGGATATTTTAAATAATCTCTTTAAGATTTGCCATGTATGTGAAAATGAAGGGGGTTTTAGACTTGCTAGAAACTGATTATTTGAATATCTCATGATACTGAGAGTGTCATCAATAATATATATATCTGTTACTCAATATTTTTAAATAAAACACAATAATATAAAATATACTATTATTTAACTTTCTGGACAAGTTTTCAATAGAATCCGGAAAACCTATGAATCAAGCATGTCTTTGTCTTTCTTGCTTTCTTTTTAACTGGTAATATGGAGGCAGAGAGGAAATATTCCATGCCTATCCCCTATTCTCCTGGTGGAAAGGAAAAACCTCATGTCAGGGTCACTGTGCTATGCACAATAGGTGACTGTACACATCTAAGGTCCTGTAATGTTAATTCTGTATTGTTCCCAGATAAATCCTAGACTAAAATACCAGTATATCTTTTCAGATGCTGTGGACCTACTGTGGGTTTATACTCTATAAATGACAACTGATCAAGTTATTCCAGTCAAAGGGAGAACTGCTGCACTTCACCAGTCACTGCTACTTTGTGGATCCTCCAACAGGTGTTACCCTGCAGTAAAAATATGCATTTTATTAAATAAGAGTTTAACTGGGTAATGCTTATGTAATAACCCAGGGTGTGTTGTACTTTCTGAAAGGTCAAAGCAGTGAGGACTCAGGTCTCAGTGAAATGCCACTCATCATTTCTGTGACAGCTTTGCTGACACACGTGTGTGTGAGTGTACACCCACCACTGAAGGAGAGAAAGCTGGTAAGTGGAATCAAACCTCAAAGTGTTCCCAATTTTAAGAAGCAGAGGTGTAAAGCCTGTCCTAATGACATAGTTTGTACTAGAAAAGAGAACAAAGTAGGTAAAAATAACTTTCTCTCCACTTGAAAAATGAGAGGACCTTAATGACAGTGAAATAAATGCTAACTGATGAAGCTAGTATTATTAGTGTTTTGATAGATTAATAATAGAAACTTAAAACCACTTTAGAATGTTTACCATTAATGTAGATAACATCAAGGCAATAATAGGAACTACTTAATAATTCTTTCCTATAAGCATGTAAAGGAGTAATGATCAGCTGTCCAGGTATAATCTGGGATTTTGCATTAGCTTGTCTGATCCTATGTTTCATTACAGCAAATTTTAACCCCAGGGCACCGGGGTATTGGGGACTACTGATACTTAACAGGGGAAGGGAGGGGGAAAAGGGAAAGCACAATTTATTTTCTGTGAGTTTTGGGAAGCAGAAAATTCTGACTGTAGACTATAAAGCAATAATGTAATTGCAGCTGGAAAAGAAAAAAAAGGCCTGAAACTGTTCAACGTGTTCTATTCCCTTCAAACACAGTTACAAGGCTGATGGCATCCAATAGTTTGGTTCTCACTGCCAGCCAGTAGACCCACACTTCTAAATCCCCCAAGTGCCTCCACTCCCGTGATTCCTGATTTCCCAGTGATCTGCGTGAGGCTTCACAAGAATTTCTTTAACTTTTTGAGCAGAAGGAGAGTCGGGCGAGCAGGATTTACCAACAGGTGAACTCCCTTCAGACGAGATTAGAGAACTTTGCTGGCAAGGGCTGGAGAAGTGAGAGGTCCCACCCACACCACCTTCGGGTGCGCGCTGCTCGATCTGCCCCGAGGGATCAGCAGCAGAAACTGGCACGGACAGAACCGGCATTTCAGGCTCTTTTGTGCTGCTCACCACACGTACTTGGAATTTTGCAAAGCAGAGACTTTTACTGACTGAACGAGGTAATGGAAACGATTCACACTCACGGTGTGCAGGAATCCAAACTGGGTGAAACCTGACAATTAAGCAAAAATTCACCTTGATGATTCCACAAAAAGGAAGGACTTCTATGTAGGAATAAAGGATTCAACTGCACACAACTCTTGAGATTATCTGAGAAGTGTTAGAAATATCTACCTGAATTTCTGGAGAGAGTTGCTTTACCACTGAATTAGGTTTTCTGATGTCTTCTTGCACTTCTAACTAGAAGCAGATGCTGGGGAAGACAACACAGGGAAAGCATAAAGAGAGCTGAAGTGAGCCTTGCCAAAAGTTCATAAGGGTTGAGATCATTTATATAAAAGCAACATTTTTGACACACCCATGAAGTGCTCAAAATCTTTGTATTTGTCCAGGTCTGATCATCTCCGCTGTTGTTACAACAGAAGAGCTGAGATGATGCAGAACACACACACCAGTGATTTATGTGAGCAAGAGGATCACTGAAAGCAAGACATTTAGGGGTTATTTTCTTTCATTTTGCTAAAACCACAAATGGGCTCAGTAAAATATTTCAGTTTATGAGTACATATCACAGATGCTTCATCTGGCTATAGTTTACAGAGAATTATACAAATATGGGGAAATGGGCATTTTCTTCTTTTTGCTATTTTTCCTGAGGAGATACCGACTCAGACATTGATTAAGGCCTAGACATCCTCACCTTCCTCAAGGGAAAGCCCCTTCAGCAACTGGTAGCTATTGCTTTCAGTTCTCATGACTCAAGCAGTATTATGTGTACTGTACTCTAAAAAACTTCTTAAAACCCAACACACACATTTGAGCCTTTAAAAAAGGTTATGCTAAAAGTATAAATATAATATTGATTGCTAGACTACACTAAATTTTTTCATGGCATTTGCTATACCTTGTGCAGTTTAGTTAACCTTTATTCAGAGAAAAGCTTTTGTTTGGACTTATCACCATTTAACTAGCCTTTACTAATAAGTCTATGTTACAAACCCTTCTTTTTTTTAATCAGCAGAGAATGCAAAAGTAAATGTTACCAGAGTCAGAATGCATGATGAACAGCCTGTGATGCTACAAAGCCTTGGAATATGCAGTTTACTCCTTCCAGACCCTTTCTTCCTGTAACTCTGGCTTGGGGAGAGTTTTATGCCTCCCCTAACCCACAGTAATTCTGCTGAGGACTGAACCTTCTTATGGACACCCAGAAAGGCAGGGTGGTGTTCACTCTTCAGCTGCTCTTTGCTCCTTAAGACCACTGGCAATTTGGTAGGCTTTTATTTTTTTTTTTCTTTTCTTAAAGTTTTAAAAAATTATCAAATCAGTTTTGGCAAGAGTAAGAATGTGGTGTGCACCAGATGTTTCTGTGACATCTTGATCACAGCTCCCCTTCACAGTTAGGTGTCCTTCAAGACTGCACAGAATCTCAGCATTGTGCTGGAACTGTGAGGAGCTTCCCTGTGAAGCAGAACTGATGCTTTAAGTCCTTCATCACATTTAGGAAAATTTTGGGGAAAAGTGAGTACATCAGCTTTTGTTACCACACTTCCACATGAGTAGCTGGCACTCTAATAGGAATTTACTGTAACTTCAGGCTGTGGTGGTCTGAGTTTTTCACACAGTGCCCAGATATACAGCAAAATAAACCCTGGAAGGGAAGAAACATTCATTCCAAGGATTCATTAAAAATACTGAACAAATATGAAAAAGGAAAAATTATTGATTTAAGAGGTGAAATGAGCACTTTTTATCACACAACAGCCTTAAAACTGTCAAAAGGATGGCACTGAGACCTTGAACTCAGGTTCTTAGCTTCTCACAGCAGAGGGTAGATGATTATTGGAGGTTGGAATACAGTCACACTTAGGGTGGAAACTAGGTCACAAGTGTCATAATTCAGAGGTCTGGATATGGGTCAGCTGTTTAATTGCTAGCAGCCTGGGTCTTCATGTCCCAGACAGCCTCTCCCCACTGTGCTGCAGCCAAGGGGGTGCAGTCACTCATCTTCACAGACCCTGCCTGAGCTGCCCTGGGCATTCATTACCTGTTCTCAGCAGAATAAGGTCTGGACCAAGCTCGATTTCAAGCACTATATTTTAGGATGTGAGACTTCTCTCTCTTGCCTACACACTGCTGTCACCTAGAGCTCAGGAACATGTGCTTATCTCCTCAAGACCTGACTCAGCATGCCTAGTGTGTCTTAATACACTGAAATTCTGATTACAGAAAGCACAGAAGTCAGCAGAGTTTCATTCTAAAATGCTAACTGAGGAACTGTGAGTATGCTTCTATGGCATAACCAGCCAGCAGAGGGGTGGATATGTATACGAGCCTCTTGCAGGCCTCCCAGAGCTTAACCCATGGTTTCTATTGCTCAAGAGAGCGTCATAACCTGTGGTCTAAGGACAGCCCTGGGATCTAGGGATTTGTGGCCCGCCTTTGGGTAGCAGAAAAGGTGTCTGTTAAACTTGAAGAACAATCTTTGCAAGGACCAGACTTATAGTCTTTCCACAGAGATGGAATTCAGCCTGTGATAACATCTGGCCTTCACCTCACCCCACTAACATGTGAAAATCAGCAGCACAGGTTTGTCCTGAGGGACCTGACTGCGATTGCTCTCTGAGGCACAGTTTGTGGAACTGTAACTATACCCCTGTCAAAGCCCGAGCTGGTATCTCTGCAATAGTTTGATGCACCTGTTGAGGCTGGCACAGGCTGCTGCCTTGTGCTCTAATTAGCTTCAATGAGAAGCTAATTTGATGATAATTATCAAAGGGTTTTCTTCTCAACCCTAAGAGCAGGACACACTCTCGGCTTCCACACCAACTTTCAGATCTGATCACTCCCGACCTACCTGGGGCCTGACTTTAACAGTGTATCAGGAAATGGAGTAAAGTAGCTGATAGTGCATCAATTGTATATTCAGCTATTTAATATGCTCAGGTCTGTCTTCAGGAGGGTCCACAGGATTGCACTTCCAAAGCTGTGACCTCTACTCCCTGTGAGTGCCTCAAGGTGAAGGTGGCATTTGAATTTTACTGTAAATATGCCTTTTTCCCTGAGGCTTAATGTGTATACCAAGTCTGTGGGTGCAGAACCAGAACTGAAAACCAAACCCCAACAAGATGATTCTCAGATCCCAAACAATTTGCAGAGCCACAGATTGGATACAGTCCCAGGTAACTCAGGTCTCATAGGTGACCCTGCTGTGAGCCAGAGCTTGACAGAGTTCTCCTGAGGAATCCTTTCCCACCTGAATTTTTCTTGTGAGTCTAAATAGGTTTGCCATGGAATCCCTGAGAAATGGCAAATATTTACTTGTCAGAAACAGTTTCAGATTTGCTTTTCAGAGTATAATTGCACTTCAAGGAGGTGCTGTCCTTTCCCTAAGTATAATTTCCCTGTGTCACCAGATCATTGGGCAACTGAAATAATCATCTTCTACTTGCAATTAAATTCTAATCTGTTCGGTGTTCTCCTCTGGAATACAACTCCGTCACAAACTGAAATGAAAAGAAAATATGGGGAAACACCATTCAGTGGTGGCACAGGAGAGCAATATACTGAGCCTCCTAATCCTTCCCCCTCCTTCTCCAAAGAGCTGTTAAAAGATCAAGGCATAGAACCCCTAAAAAATAAACAAGCACTACAGATTTTGCAGTAGGTGGGACCATCTGGACCCAGATAATGTCACCCTAAACAACCTGCCATCCAGTTGTAACTGGCAAGGAGATAGAAACGTTTTGTGACTCAGAGCTAAAAGGCTGAGATGACAGTGTGGCTTGGCTCCCTGATCCCAGTACAGAAAACAATTCTTATCTATTATTTTATTATTCCAGATAATGCCACTGGATGTGGCCAAGCACCATCCCCTCTGTTCACATTATCTGAATTGTGCCATGTACTTGCAAAGTGCCAGCTGAACTAATAGCTGTGTGCTGGCTTTCTCTGCTCCATTTCTGCAGACCAAGCAAACCACAGTGCAACTTTTTCCTTGCCATTCATGAAGACCACTGGAATGGTCAGCACACAGTGTTCTGTGCCTCATGGTTTGTTCTAGCAGCAGGACATGGATGGACCTGCTTGTGCCCTGTGAAAACCCCTCTCTGTTTGTAGCAGAACGAAACACATAACTCTGAATAAGCCTGAGACTGAGTTGTGAATGTGCAGTGAAGCAAAGCAGAACAGATCTCAGCACCCAGCCACGAACATGATCCGGTCCCATACAGCTGGTAGCACCTTCTGATTTTCCATTCTTAAAATACTCTTTTAAAGGGCAGATAAAGTCACTGCTGAACATTTAAGCAGGAAGCCATAGGAGTATTACCAGAAGTGAGGCTTGCTCACACCCTGGAATTTTAAGAGCAATTTTGAAAATGTTCTGAGCAACATTAGGAAATAACACTTAACTTTCTGTGCAAGAACTGTCTTGTTGGTGTCATTAAGTTTTACCACACATAAGTTATTACCAATTAGGGACTAAAGCTGCTTCAAACCCCCCAGAATCCTGACTGACTAGTGGGAAGGCAGGCAATTCATTTGCAGCAACAATAGAAGTACCACAGGATTTATGTGGTGCCTTGCTGCACTAGTCTTTCAATTGTGTGATTCATAGTCAGGATTAACAATCATTAAAAAACACAGAAAGGCAGAGAACAATGCCAGATATTCGTCTGCTGTCAACTGATGTCAGTGCACAGTGCTTCCCAGTATGAGGTAGTGCTACATGAAGATAGGAATGTTTGCAGCAGACCCACAAAATCAATGTATTATTTGAACCTGGACTGTTTCAGGTTGCAGGTCGTTTGTTTCTCTGATTACGTGTGGGTGTTTTTGGGCACAAATTAGAGATTCCAAGGCTTGCTGGTATAAAGTATTCTGAAAGGAATGGGGAAGCATGAATGCCTTTGCAAGATCTTCCTGGTTGCTGCTTAGATTATATTGCTTTGATTAAAAAAAAAAAAAAAAATTTGACCATAATGGGGAAAGCAATTCCAAAGGTAGTATTATAAAAAGATAATACTTTTACCCTGAGAAAAATGGTGATATTAAGTGAAGACAGGAGGTAAAAACAGCAGGTGTCAAATATATTGCTAACAAAAAAGATAAAACAGTAAGTGAAATAATTGAAATAAGGGCTTCATTATTTTCAGAATACAAGGGTGAATTTTTCCCTTTCTTGTACAGTCTCAAGAAAAAGTCCAGTCTAATAAACTTCCCAGCTAATCACCAATGCACATTTAAATGCTTCTACCTTCTCCTTTTGCTTTTACAGTTTTCCAGACCAAGGGTTGTTGAAAATGTACACAGCTACCTACTTGGTTATCTGCTCTAGAACTGATTGGATCCAGTCAGTAAGTTTTGACCATACTCACATTTAGAGAGTTACAGATGCCTCTGTGCCTTGGTTGCTGCACTCCATTTGTGTGCAGGCACACAAAGCATGCAAATAAGGAAAAGCCAAGTGATACTTTGAAGTAAAACAGAGAGATCACAGCGGCTGTGTGCATGTCCTGTCTCCTCTCTACTGCCCACTTCCTCTTTGCAATCAGGGCTCTATATTCCCCTGGATTCTTATTTTAAGATGATAAACACATAATTGTTTGCAAGCTTCTGTTTTGACTGCAGCTTTTTATTTCTACACTGCCCCCTGCAATTATAAACTCATAATTATTTTTACTTTAAAGATATGCTAATTTATTTTTAGCAAATAAAAGGTAAGGAGAAAAATACTGTTTCATCTTGGACTAGTCAGGACTTGCACTATCTACCCCTGTAAGGATGTTCCCTCTGTTTCATTTCACACACCACAGGCACCAGAAGATGCAGTACCTCTATTTTCAGTTCTCCAGTTGTCACTGGGGAAGAAACTATCTCCAGGCTTGTCTGGCAGGTGCACTAATTTCAGGGTTACAGAATCGTACTAGAGGTCTTTTTCTCTGTCTTTTTTACCTGTGAACACTAAAGGCGTCAGGAGAAGGAGGGGACAGCCTGTTCAGGATCCTGCAGCAATGCAGTGGGTGTGGCGACGGGGGAAGCAGGAGAACAAGTTTATGTCCTTATCCACAGCCAAGGAGATACAATATTGTATAGCAATTTCATAAACTGGTTATCAGGTTATTACAGGGGCTATAATTCCTTCATCTTCTTGCTGTGTTATTTTTTTATGAAGTTCTAAAGGGGAGAGTCTGTAATCAAGGCTGCTTAGGGTTTAATGGCTGAATGCTTGAGCCCAGGGGCAAAAATTTATGTTGTTTGTGCATGTATCTCTGTAGATATAAAATTTAAGTTTTCCTGGTGGGAACTTTGGTCAGAATTAGTTTCAGTTGGCAGCTGACCACCAGCTGGACAGACTTAGGCCTGAAAGTTTTAGGAACTCCTAGGTGCCTAAGTATCTTGAAAGACCTGTTTTAAGAAAAAGTCATTATTAGCTTATTTGATTCTTTAAGAACCTAATTATGTTAGAAAATATTTTTGAACTTTCTGAAAAAGCTTTTCTGAAGCTTTCGTTACTTGTTTACTACAGCTCTTGCTGGTAAGGACTAATCCAGACCATAATAGTTTTTCCTCTTCTTATCACAGTCATTTCCTCTTATTGATTCACCTTATATTAAAGGATAACTACCAAGTGAATTTGTAGTTTAATTAGTATTAATTAATTAGTATTGTTTTCTTTCTGCTCCTGTCACATAAACACTTATTTTTTGCATTCTGATGCATTTCTCATAAGTGCCAAAAATACCAAAACATCTTTATTTGAAACTTGGAAAGCAGAATTTTTTTCCCTTTTAATTTGGTGCACCAGGGAGGTCGAACATCCAAATACCTACTGAGTTCAGCTGATAGGACCACAGCAAGCACTAATAAATAAGGAAGCTACATTATCTTATTGCACCATCTCTGAGATACTGACACAGTCAAAACCACACTGTTTGTGCAAGATCAAGGTCTAAAACATGCAACATGGTCTGTGTAATACCCAAAAACTTGTGAACAGCCACTTGAGCATGCACATCCATGCTTGCCTGTTTGTTGTTTTTCCATTATTGTTTCTCAGACACAACTCACCCCTAAGCAAAAATCTAGAATGTTGCATAATACTTAATATAAGTAATTGATAAAAGTAATTGACATAAATAATCCTTTCATTTTTCCAAAAATAAGATATAATTAAAAATGGAAATACCTGGGCTGTTGTGCTGTTGCTTTGGTGAAGTGTTTCCTCCTTTCTCAGGTACAAGAAAGATAATACAACTGTTTCCAGCCCTTCAGGGATTGGATTTAGTCCAAGCTTATGAAAGATGCAGAGCATCATCTCAAACAAAACATTTCCTAAATTTGTCTTTTTGCTAAAATTAGGCCACCTAGAAGATTAAAAGCTTTTTTCTTTTTTTTTTTTCTGCCTTAAAAAACCATAATTACACCCTAATTTAAAACTCTAATTGAGTGTACTTGTATTGGTGAGATGTTCTTTTTCCCTTTAGGGACAGTATTCCTGTTAGTCACAAAAGCTGTCTAATCATTTCATGGTCTGTCCATTTCCCCACCCTACACCTCCATCATAAATGAGAAAATTAAAGCATCTTTTTTTTTTTTTCTAAGAGTATCTCAATTACATCCTCATAAATTCAGCAACTGAACATTTCAGTTGAAATAGTAAGCCATATCTTTAGCCAGTGTAAGTTATCATTTCTCTTCTGATTTCAATGAACAAAAGATAACTTGCATCAGCTGAGACTCTGACCCATGAAAATGAACTCACTGAAAAAGTCTAAAAGGAAATTATTTTTTCAAGCTCAAGAATTTGTGTTCTGGCTATAAATGCATGTCAGCTGCACTATTATCTTGAATTTTATTAATGTTACAAGTTTTTTTTACCTTAAATAAAGATTGATGAATTTGCACAAAACAATGCTACACAAAATACCATGACTGCATCTTTCTGATTAAGGAGACCATTATTTGTCTTTAACTAGTAAGTCATAAAGACACCACCTTTGTCTTGGTTGTGTGACTCTATTTGAACTTTGATTTTGCAATCAGATCCAGGTGAACTCTTGATATTCTCTCCTTGCCCAAAAGCCCATCTTTGCTGTCTTATAGCTTAGATTTATAGATCTGCCATTTAACCAGCTGGTGATAAAGGGATTCTATGAAAATATCTTTATGATCAGGTCTTACATTTTGCCAAGTACTTTGAAATGGTCATTTTCCCTTTGAGTCATAGGACCATTTTAATGCTGGGACCATTTTAATTAGCAGACTATATTGTTTTTCTTCTACCACATCACACATAAATCTGGTAAGGTTTGAGGAAAACAAGTATGTGAACTTTTAACTGATTTTCTAAAGCCTAAGAATTACTTTTGGCTTCTATAGCCATTGCATAGTCTTTGTAAAACAAAAGACATTTTAGCATTTAAGATTTAGCTTTTATTATTTTCCATGCTATGCCTTCAGGCCTTCATTCATAAACATTATCTTTGTTCTAGGTTTAAAACTTTTAAGGAGAAACAAACTTAATTACATATAGTGCATGGAAAATTTGGGGTTTAACCACTAATCTGCGGCTTGCAGTGAATTTGGATGGAAGGAATTCAAGGCTGTGAAGTGCAATGTTTCACATGCTTGTCTGCATTGACTTCAGGAGTTGTAGGACTTCTCAGTGAAAATCATCATTTGCTTAAATAAAAGGCAAAAAAGCGAATCTTTAAAGATTTTGAAATCTGTTTCTTTCTTTTGCAAATATTTATCTATACATACTTTAAAGAAAAAGCTACCTGTGAAGGATTTATTGAAATTCATTTCTGATAAACTTTCATTTCTCTGTATTTTCTGCACTGGATGAATTAAAAAAAAAAAGAGCAGATCATTGTTACTTCTATTAATCCTGCTTTCATTGTTTTTTAGGTGTAGAAACAAAAGATAAACAGAAATACACTTCGGTGCAGAGGAACAGATTATGTTGGTAAACATGTTCATTACTCGGGTAACATCAGACTCCTTCCTCAGGTTCCACTAGCTGAGTATCTAGCTCAGAAAATGTTACTTTTCCAGTGCCATATATGCAACTATTATACCTCTTTCTGCTCTGTCAGACTTGGAAATATTTGGTCTTATCTTAAACAAACACATCTGGTGGTGAATCTGATAGATGGCTTATTTCAGACCCTGAACCTCCCTTCCTCACACACACAGACCCTGAGGATATTCAACACAATTAAGGAAAAACTCCAAGGCTGCAAGAATGGCTCAAAATGAATATTATTTTAGAACTCTAGCCCAAGGCTGCAGTTATTAGTTATCAGTTACTGCTTGAATTCAGTGAATTTCAGCTAAGTAGGCTACCTAAGTGGAACTACTTTTCTGACCTGAGGGAGGCCTGTATGTATTAATAACAGCACTGGTATTAACAAAGCACTAACAGAGAGCTGGAGACACCACAGAATGTTTTGTATCTGTAGATGAAAAAATCCCCCTCTGATCGATGTGATTTCTGATCATTTTCAGCTCACAGTTGTGACCCCACTGACCCTCACAGCTCTGCTGCAATAAATTAATTGTCACAGTGTGTAATTGCTCTGTGCCAATTGTCACCATACCCGCTGCACAGGGGCTGTTTGTCATCTTACTGTGCTTAATTAAAAATGCAGAGCCCTAACCCTACATCCAGCTCTGACTGCCCTAGTTCATGAGGAATTATTTGCTATTTACTTATTGTGATACTGTGCTAGTTACTGGCTGGCTCTCACATTAGAAGGAACTGGCTAAAGTACGTTGGAGGTTTGTGGTATGCCCCATGAACAAACTTATCAGAATGGTTAGTAATTAAAAATGTTGAAATGCCATGAATTAAATATCATTTGGGCATCCAATGGCTCCATAAAAGCCATTTAGAGGAGCAGTTTAATTTTCATGTGTGAACACACTCCTTTTGGAATTCCCTTGAAATTCACAGGAAGTACTTTCTTTTTAGATTAAGTTTGATAGAGGATGAAATACCAGCTGAGCCTGTGTCAGAAGCAGCACTGGGTAGGGAATTTATAGGGAAAAGATGACATGTCCTAATACTCTAGAATATTGTATTTTTTTCATGTAATTATCCACAGAAAATAAAATTCAGTTAACTGCTATAACCAGTAAGAGCACAAAAGATGAAGTCTGGGTCTCCTTTTAAATATAACTTGAAAACTTGCAGGTACTCTCTCCCTACCAATCCCCTGCCCCTTCCAAACAAATTACAGTGTAATCGTGGGTCCTTGAAAAACTACTGTAAAAAAACACCCAAAGAACTCCCCACTAAAATTCTGAATTGACAGTAAAAGAAAGCAAGAAAGAATAAGGGGAAAGTGGACACTTGTCTGCTTATATCTCAAGCACAGGAAGCTGGCTCACTCAGTGTTGGATTCTCAGCCATGCAGAAGCAATATCTGTCCCTGCAGGTTTTTTTGGGAGCTCCAGGTGAGTAATGCTCACAGCTGAAAATGAAAACCATTGCACCAAAGCCCGCAGTGCAGCCATCCCAGGGAGTCAGTGGTTCTCAACTGCAGTGTTTCTACTAAAAATTAGAATACTTAATAATATCCTAATCCTTAATAATATCAATATATATCTTCCCACACTTATTATCAAGACAGACGTGATACTTTCTGATATCTCTCTGGATACAACAATGAAAACTTGGCTTGAGTTCCATGTGTAGAAATGTGTAAGTGAGAACAATTTGGAAACATAAGGAGCAGCTTCAAGAGGGGTTTTGACACTGCCTGTTCCTGTGTTGTTCCTGTGACATTACCAACCCTTTACAGTAACCACAAATAGACTTTCAGGCTTGAGTTCCTGGCAAAGAGGTGGCAGTTCTGCCATTTTTCCAGACTGATCTGGAATTCCCAAGGCAAATAAAGTTCCTGTAAGCCTGGAAATGGCAGTGGGAGAGCATGGAGGGCACCGCTTCTCCCTGTGCCAGCTTCAGCAGACACATCACAAGTCATGTGGCTCTGAGGGTGTGTTTTCCTGGCATCATTCCTCTTCTCACTTAGGCAGCTCTCAGATGGATTCAGTGCACCTGGTTAATGTCCATCTACCACTGTTGTGATGGTACAGAAACACCCTGTCCTGTTTGGCATTGGCATCCCTGGTCAGCACACTGAACATTTGTTAAAGCCTTAAAATCTATTGACGTTCTTAAGCTGTTACAGATCTGCCACAGAATGCAGTTAAATGTATACTGTGTCTTCTGCAGAGCAGACAATGATTTCCTAGAGCAGAATACAATTTTCACTTATTTAAAATACACAAGATTTCATAGGCAGGGACCATATAACTGAGATACTAAAGGTTTATGCTGTGTGTGCCAAACTGCATTCCTGCATATCTGAAACATGACAGAACTTTAAGTCATGTGGTTTATAATATCAGAATACTGTAACAGTAATGAAAAATAGGAAAACTATGGCATTGCCTTCTTCATGTAACTGCTGTGTATAGAAATTGAATCAAAGAATAAGGGATTATTGTGTTAAGCTTGTCAAGCAGATACAAATTTCTGCCCCACAGGTGACAGTCAGTGGAATTACTGGCAGTGGGATTGTCTGCTCAAATCAACTGTACTGCAAGGGCATTCAACTGATGGGCAAAAGGAATGGCTGTGGAAAAACTGGGAAAGAGGGTGTCTTCTGCCAAAATCCACTCCAAACTACTTTTATCCTGCAAAAGGAAGCAGCTGTTTTGAATGATATCACTAATGTAAAGTGGGAAATTGTAATTTTGGTGTGGTTTTGGTGGTTATTATTATTATTAATGATCCCGTCAAACTTATTAGGTAATTTTCAGTGAGGCTAACATTTAATATTTTATTATTAAAGGCCCAGTCTCTAATTCTATTACTTTGGCTGTTTGTTCCTCGTGATGCCCAGCTAAATCACGCCATGGCTTTACTGTCACACTGCTGGCCTGGGACAGGAAATGGGTGCAAGTGACACACACTGTGACACACATTGTGCTTTCCAGGTAGATTCAAGCCAGAATGATTCACAGCTTCATTTAAGATGCTTTGGAGATTCAAAGCACTGTCATAAACATGCATTCAGCCACTCATCTCCTATGTACCAACAAATAAGTAAACATATTGAAAAGGCAGGATGTGGATATCAATCCTGAAAGCCCTTGTGAATTGTTCTTTGCCTTATTTAGCCAGTCCTCTCCGCATTAAGTTTCTTTACAGATATTGCTTCTCTAAAAATTAAAGACCATCTTAGTGGTTAGTCACAAGTCTTCATGTTTTTATTAGCTTTAGAGCTCTGCCTGATGCTTACATATTTGTATATAGCATTCTTCCCTGCACCTGCACAGAAATATTTCCCCTAATTCATCAGTGTAGATCAATCTGCCTCCTTAGATAATTGAAATTACTAACTCTATGTTTCTGATTCAGTTGATATGCTATTTTTGTTTTGTTTATTGAAATTTTCATACCTTTTGAAATAAAGACAGGCTAATAAAGTTATTATCTTTTATGAGATAATTGGTAGCTTGCTGTGATTTTTTTTTTCTTAATTTGTTTGCAGGAGCAATATTCCCTGTAAAGATCCAATTCAGCAGTTGTCTGATTTCTTAGCTTGATCTCAGGCTAGTCTACAACACTGCCAAAACAGCATGACTGGGATTACTAATTCAAAATTTTCCTTTTCCAGTATCAACTCAACCAGGCAATCTAGGTTCTGTAGGACAGGCATATTCCTGAGCTGCTTGATACACTAATCTATTTTTATTTAGTTCATACTCATGCAAAACACTGAGCCCACATGCCAGGCCACCTAGTCAAAAACTCTATGAATTTAAATAAGGCTAGAGAATGATGTTTCTGAGAAGCAGGGTTTAATAACTGTTCTTTCTATGAGCAAGTATTTTTTAAGCAAAGACCCTTTCTGTTGTAAAAAACACTTGTACTTTTTTTAATGAACTTTGAAAAAAATTCTGATGTTTGGAGTAGTTGCTAATTGCTCTTTAGTTTAGAGAGATTTTGACAAAGGTGGCAGTGGTCAAAATTTGGTCCTGATTTCTTTCAGCATGAAAAATAACTTGTTTGATACAGCAAATCATTAATTAATCTCTTTTACCTCTCCTTATGATGGCTAGAAATTACAATCTTTATTTTTCTTGTTTTAATGAAAAAAGCAGTAGTGCAAAATCATCATCATCAATAGCTTTCAATCTATTAGTGAGAAATAACAATCCCACTATTATTAATATTTCAAATAAAATTTTCCATTTTGTGGTTTAAGAAATAACAAACTAACTAGAAGCTATAAACCCAGGTATAACAATGCTCTTTTCAAAATGACTCCAAACAATATTCTAACCTGCATTTATGTATCAGCATCTCAGGTATAAAGTACACAATTTACTGATTTTTCTCCCGTAAGAGCAGACTTTTTTGTATTATGTAAAAGGAGTTCCATGAAAAACTAAAAGAGAGTAGTAAGCCTGCCATTAAGCACTGACAGCCCTGAGATAGCTGAATATCTTTACAGATTACCAAGATGTGAGGTGACTGAGGGGCAAAGAAGCGCAGAATGGGAAAATTGCACCAAGTGGAGGAAAAGAGATTGTTCAGACATCAAACAAACCTTTCAGATTCATCACATCTGAACTCCCTAGTGAGAAATAAGCCAGTGTTTGCTGTAAATCAACCAGGGCATAAAATTGTTTTGTTGGGTTTTACTCTTGTTTTTTTTTACTAAATTATCTTTGGTCTGTATCAAATTAAAACACAGAATGAGAAAATTTGCATTGAAAAGCCATATAAATATACACTCCTGATTTAAAAGACAAGCTTTCCTTCTTTATATATATTTTGGCCATTTCTTATAACTTTCTTGAGACCTAAACTAGTACCAGTCAAAATTAATAAAACCAAGCCTGAATATCGTCTTACCAGGGTTGAATATGATAAATTATTACTATAAAATAGGTTCTTGGACAATTATTAATATATACTTCATATCAGAACTCTGCACATCTTGTTTCTTTTCATTGCAGTTTAGGAATTTGCAGTTGGATTTCTAGAGCTACCTGGACACACAAAGCTAATTGGGCACACAAATCTCACTAAATCACATTGAAGCCAAACACTGGATTCACATGGTTGTTGTTTTCTGCTTGCTGTGCTTACTTCTTCTTGTCTGGGCAGAAGTGGGTGTGTTAGCACATTTCTAATGACTGCACTTCCTAACACTAGGCAGGCTGCTTGTTTAAGAACACAAACTACCAACACTGAGTAGATTTCCTCATTTCATGAAAGTTCTGGAATCCCTCACTTGTATTTCTGGTTTTTGCGAGGTTTCACAGTGCCCTTGTTCAGTAATGTTTCTGTATTCCTGCAGTTTCCTCTGTTAACTCAAGCATCAGCTACAAGTGTGGGAAAAAAATCTATAAAAAACAATCCCAGATGTATTAAATGGAATTCTTCTGTGACTGTCCCTATCTCCTTGCTCTGTCAGTCTCAACAAAAACCTGTTGAAGTAAACATAGGTGCTTCCTTTTATAAAAATCAGGACTATTTTTTTAATCACTTATATTAAAACAAGAATTTTGTATTTATCTGGATATTTATATATTCCTACATCACTTATAGAAAATTCTGAAACATTTATTTTGTGAACAATGACTGTGAAATATGGCTATAATGCTAGTTCTACAAAGGCTCATCCTATAAGTATTGTGCTCTGAATAATGACTTTTTTCAGGTTAATTATTAAAATAGTGTCATATTATGAAAGAAGGAGGGAAGAAAAAGTCCTTAGGAAAGTCAGGACACTTGACAAAAGAAATAGAACCTTCAGGCAGGGTTGGTTGGTTGGTTGTGATTTTTTTATATTATATTCAGAAAAGGACTGTCTAAAAGAGAGCAGTCTTGCAGTAATATGTCAAATTTGGTGGCCTATTTAAATTGTTTTGGCTGACCCATCCTTGGCAGCGTTCAAGGCCAGGTTGGAGGCAGCCTGAGCCTCATGGAAGGTGTCCCTGCCTGTGGCAGGGGTTTGGAACTGGATGGTTTTTAAGGTACCTTCCAACCCAAACCATTCCGTGATTCTGTGAATTTAAACACTCCTAAGCTGGGTTTAGAGCACCTGCTGTGAACCAGACAGAAATGTACATTGTGCTGGGGGAACTGAAAGCATCCTAAAGCTGTGAAGAGATGTTGGAAAAAAATCTGTGTCAGGAACAAGTGTGTAAGGCTAGATCAGTCTTCCCTATCAGGCCTGAGAGCTTTGTTCTGCTGCTGATCTCTGTGGCCCTTGCACCCCTCTATCCAGAGGAGAGCAACAAACACCCATCCCAGCTCACCAAATGCCCTCATCTGACAATCTGGGACACTCATCTTTCTAAGATTTTCTTGAGCTTTTTGTGTATCAGACAAGGTAACAAATAGAAGCATTTAGAGAAATATTTTACTAACTTCTGCAGTCTCAGCAGTTTCTGCTGCTGTTGTTAGCATTATATCTTCCAGCAGCTTGACCTTTAAACATTAAGTACCTGCCAGCATGAACCAATAAAAGAAAGAAATCGTAACTTTCTAGCCCAGTATATCTATTTTCAGAAGGGTATGTATGCACAAACACACATATGTGTGTACACACACACTGATATGAGAATTATACAGAATGCTGAAAGAGATTAATATCTGGTTTAGAATCCATTAGGGTGACTAAGACCAAAAAGGATATGTGCACTTCATGATGAAGAATTTCTCCCCATTTTTTTTCCTGTCAGAATTATCTTCTCACTCATACAAACAGCTTTTCGCTTGCTATAAAATCTCCATTAGATGGCTACATTCATTATGATACTATCAAAGCATCTCCATTTAGATGGGAATTTCTTGCTTCCCTTTGTTTTTTGCTTTTCTCCTACCCAGATCTCTCTCAGTTCACTGATCCCTTCAGCTGCCTAAAGAGTTTTGCAATATACAGGAGTTTACAAATGCAGATGTAGCCAAGCAATGCAGCAGCTCTCCTCTGCCTTCTCAAACCACTCACTCTCCTCATCATTGTTACAGCTTGAGGAAAATATTTTGACAGTAGTTTGTAGATGAGTGATATCTCTGCAGTAGTAACAGAAAAACAAAAAGAACTTAAACAAACAATTGTATGGAATATTAATGCATCTGTTCCATAAACAATTTCTCTTACTGCTTAAAGAAAACATCCATCTGAAACCTCAAGATCTTCAGAAGGACAGAGTCACCCCCTGAACTCTTCCATAAGTAAATAGGGCAGTAATGGAATTGAGGTTTTACTGTTTCTAGAGTTTATTTTATGGTAGAAAAGGTTAAATCCTGTGCAAGTAGAGCAGGGGTGATTTGTGCTCTCTGTTTTGTGGGAATAGTCCTTTGGTCCTGAAATGATGGCCTGTGGCTTCAGTAGTCACAGCCAGGGGATGTAGGAATATATAAATATCCTCATAAACACATAATTATTGTTTTAATATAACTGGTTAAAAAAATACTCCTGATTGTTATAGAAATACTACATGGAAGACTAAAAATATATCCATGTCTGAATAATAAAAGATGGTCATCTTTTTCAGTTTTTTTTATTTTTTATTTTATTTGCTATGTCCAGGCTTAGACTTACTGCAAATAAAAGTGTGAGTTTTCCTCTTTCTTCATCTGCACTATGAGAAATATTGGTGGCACTGCACATTTATTGTCAGCAATGGCTCTGAGACCCATGATCTTTATAATCCTCTTTCTGACCTTTAAATGAATGAAGGATTCATGATACTTCCTAGAAAATCTGGCTTAGGTATCAGATGAGTTCATAAATACCACAATGCAGTAAGAGGCCAGATAGTGAATTACAGAAAAAAAGCTTTTCCAAACTATGTTAGACTTCCTGGAGCTCAACAGAAGCTTTTCCTTTTGCAGAAGCCACTGAACTTTTCTTTTTAACTCACCCAATTTCCACACCCTTCCTTTTCTTATAGCCCCCTTTGAAAAAACTTTCCAGCCTTTTAAAAATACTGTGAGAAAATGGTTCTACTGGATATCTTTTAAAGAGAACATAGAAGACATATTGAGAAAAAGAAGAAAATAGTTTAGCCAGCAGTATAATTTTAAATATATCTGAAGGAATCAAACAAGATACCTGATACAGACCTGAATGATTCCAGCATGTTTCCTGAAACAATGAAAAAAACCCTGTGTTAAATGGTAATTTGGAATTTCAAACTGTGCATTCCCAACAGTCCCAATTTTCCCATTTCTAAAGCAGAAAGGGATTTGATTCAACCTCTCAACCGGACAGTTTTCCAAGTGCTTTTGGTTCTGCTTTGGTAAGGATGGGCCTATCTATAGAACTGCCAAAGATTTACAAGATCCAACAGGATCTAAGGGAGTCACAGCTTTACGGTAAGGGCTCTACCAAAACTGCGGAATGCAAACAAAATGTTTTTCTGATGTCGAAATACAATCTAGGATTCTGCATACATGAATATGTATGAACTAGTCTTAAGAGTACTGCTGTTCTGAGTAACTGATTTATTTGAAGGAGAAAACATTTATTTGTAAGGAATGTTTAAATGGAAAAATTTCATTCTTTAGTTTACAGCTGGTATAGGAAAACTTTGTTGACTACAGATTTTTAACTTAATATTTTCAGTTTCCCTTGGACAGTGTTGCAGATTTAGTTTATAAAATCTATTTAACTGAACAATATGTAGATTAAGAAAACTTTTTATCCTCTGAACTCTAAAAACGCAGGTGTTTCCCTATGTTGTACAGTGCTGTAAATCTGAAATAGAAAATGCTTGCTCTTTAATTGCAATACTTTCACCAACAAAAACTGCTCTATTAAATAATGAAAGGTAGTTGTACAAACAAAATGGAAAATAATGTTTTAAAGTGGTATATATTTACTGAGATGAAACAGATTTTATTTAACTTATATTAAAAATTTATTCCATAAACAAAACATGATAAGATTGCATGTTTAATTATTGTGAGAAGTATGAATGTAATCCTAAATCTGAGTGCTGAAATTTGTTTTGAATTATTTACACTGTCCTTGAAACATCAGTATGTTCCCTTTCAAAGAGTAACACAAAAAATGACTGTCCTCTCAAGATAATTTTATAGTTTTGCAAAAATACTGCTGAAATCAAATTAGCTATTCCCCATTTGTCATAAAAATATGCATGCACACATTGACACACAGTCTCTACATATGTCATAAAAAATACAAATGTCACCCTGCAAAGTCTGGTTTAACACAAAGGGACTGCATTTTCTGCTGTTCTGTGAAACAGTGGGTTCAACAGGACAGGAATTAGGCAGCTCAGAAAGACCAGATGTCAGCTGCCTTTATCTGAATAACTTTTCTGAGAATTACTTGTAAAATCAGACACAACAGCCATCTCTCACTCTAACTGGGTGATTTAGGAGACATCTTGTCCATACATCTTTGCAACCACCACACTGCTGGACCACGTGCTGCAAAATAAGGAGACTTCTATTATTATTATTGTGTTTTTCCAGCACTTGTTCCAAGTTTTGCTACATGCATATGCACAGTAGATCCTTCATTTTTTTTTTTACCAAGTGTGTTAATAGTTGTAACTAACCAATAAGGCAGTAACAAAGAGAAAGGACAATGCTGAAGGTATTCCCATATACTGCATATGGGTTCACATCTCTGAGCACAGGATAGGCTCTGTGACACCCTTGCCAGTGTCACTTATCACAGAATCACAGAACCACACGATGAACTAGGTTGGAAAAGACCTTTGAGATCATCAAGTCCAACCTATGACCTAACCTAAGACCTCCTCGTCAACTGATCAACTAAACCATGGCACTGAGTGCCACGTCCAGCTGTTTTTTAAACATATCCAGGGACAGTGAGCTAAAGGGCTTGTTGTGCACAGGGCCAGTGTGTGTATGGGCAGCCACTTCAGCCTGAGCCATGACCTGATTTCCCAACCAGAACTACTGGGAAGCTGGCAGTTCCACCATCCTTTGCAGCCTGCTTTGGTTCATGGCCACTAGCTCAGTGTGATGGGAACCAGGATTGATTCCTCTGCAGCTCAAGGCTCCACAGAGCCTGGGGTATCTCCCTGAGCACTCACATCCCCACAGGGCAGGCTCAGCTGGGGACAGATCTCTGCGAGCTTTTCCTCTGAGATCTAAGCCCCGACACAGACTGAACCCTCTGGTTTCCACTAGCAGAATCCCCAGTCTCACAAGCATTCCTGAGTGATTCCCCAGTCAGTACCAAGCTGCAGGGGTCATGAATCAAAGCGCTTTGCACTTTGGTGCCTTTGCCTCCAGAGCTCAAACTCTCCGCAGAGATAAGGAACAAAATACCAGCGATGCCTGGCACGGAAAGGTGACTGCAAACAGCAACACTGGGAGCTCTGCACAGCCCCTGACACTTCAATGTGCTGGAAAACCCTTGCCAAGGTATGAAATGATCCACTAAAAGTTAGAAAACTTAATTCTGACTTCCTGTACAGACACAGTATTAAATATTCTAGGGTTTTCTGACCACCTCCTGTCTTTTCTTGCACTACTTTATTCACAGGATAGACTCAATATCCAGGAGATAATAAGAACACTAATTTATTCTTGCCCCCTCATCCTCACTGTTGAATTGTCTGGTATTTCATTTGTAAGAGAAATCCACCATGGGCCATCCCCCAGTTTTCTTGCATCAATTTTTAGTGTTGTAATATCTATGGAATGATGTAATAAAGCACATATCTGTATAACTCTAAGCATCAGAGCATGCAATTATGTGCATTTTAAGTGGAATGTACTCTCTGACAAGCAAATATTGTGGTCACTTTTCGCTACCCACTAAAGTGCTGTTTAAGTGTTTCCTATCAAAAACAATAGCTTTTAATGGAAGGATATTGTAAATTATCGGTAAGGTCTATGGAAGAGCTCCTCTGACAGTGTAAATATGACAATTGACAGAGTTTAGAGGAGTCTTTTTGAAGTATTCTGATTATTAATTAGATAATGAAATAACATATAATTATATTATATATAATTATTAATAATGCTTCCCTCCACCTCCTTTTTTTTCCACTTCCAGAAGAAATACTGAGAGGGTAAATTCTTTAGAGAAGTAAGGGAGGCACTGAGCACTGTCAAGTTGTATCTTGGAAATGTCTGGATTTGCTCTTCTATACAGTCCCCCACAAACTCCCCTGAGGATATACATCCTTCATAATGTGAATAATCTTAATCTTCAAGTAAGAATGAAAGTATGAGTGTATTCTGTCAGAAAGTCACTTTTCTTTCTCTCTCCAGATTATGTCTCCTTTCCATTTCTTACAAGGGGTGGGGGGAAACAGAAAACAAAAAACTCCAAAAATTAAAAATGGTTTTCCATTTCCAGGTTTCCTTAAATGTTTACTTGTTTGTTTTTTTTTTCCAGTCTAATTTTTTTTTTTACTATTTTACCATTTTGTGCTATCTCTACCTTGTGAAGAGATTCCTGGCCTAGGTAAGTATTAAAACACCAAAATTTGACTAGTTGGACCTGAGAACACCATACTCTCCAACATTAAGTGGATTAGAGAAACTAATATAAATATTTTCAAATATTTTCTACTGGCAAGACTCACAGGAGTAAACTGCAAGCACATTCACAATGCTTAAGAATACATTGATTTTACTTGCAAATATTTCCTGCTGTGTAGCCTTTAACGTCTTTCAAGTCTGATTCAAATCTTTCTGAAGTTAATGGGAATTTCTGCTCTAATATCATGCTTTGCATTAAGCCATTCATAGACCTCCTTAATTTACTGCATCTGACCCTTAAGTTTTAATATTCCTACTCCTCTTCTTTTCAAGAGCAGATATAAACTGGGGAAACTTATGCTCTAAACCTGCAATTAAGATGTCCATTTCAGCTTCATTTCTTTTTTATACAGTGGTCTACTTTTAAGAGCATATGACAGTATTTAAAAATGTAAATTTAAGAAATACATTCTTTTCTCATTCTCTAAATTAATTCCTGCTGAATCAGTGGAGGCCAATTAATAGAAAGCACCATTTTATTTCTTCTTAAGTAGAATTGATTCAAAATTGGGACTGTATTTAGTGAACACAATTTAAGATATTTATGTTGCTGTAAATTTATTAACTTAATCAGAGATACATTAACTTAAACCAGTTAAGGTCTCAGTCTTACCGCTGACTTCCACACGTCTGTCAATAAAAAAATAGAAGAATGGCATTCCAAAATATGGGCCTGTCTCAGACTTTTTAACTTCTCAGAGAAGGCTTTTTCTGATAACTCATCCAGCATATCTTCAGAAGGATGAAGACACAGTAGTGCCAATACTCCTTAGCATTCACCTCTAAAAATGACAATTTACATGTAATTACAGGCTTCTGACCAATGCTTGGAACAGGAAGCAGAAGACTCCTTGCGCCTTCTTAGAGCATTTTGCTCACTGATACACAGCTAGTATGAGTCTCACTCTCAGAACTTCTCTCACTCATGTTCACATTCTTTCATTAAATTACAAAAAGTCTTATTTTTCAGTTTTTATACGTGTATTCTAAATTCAGGAATTGGTAAGCTGAATAAACAGCAATGGAAATGGAATTTTAGTTCTCTGAGTGTTAACATTTATGGAAACATAGTTCATAACACAAAATTAAAATGGGTAAAATCAACTGCTTAGGGAATGATCATGCCTTTTGAACAAATATAAGGGAAGTAGACTTACTTATCATCTAATGAGAAAAATAGGAGTGTAATTCACTTATTTCAATCAGGAATGTGAGAATGGAATCTGGGCTTGTGCTGACACTGAGATGACTGAGGCTAAGTGAAACTAAAAAGTGAAATCAGAAGAGCTAGATGTAAGGGAATAATACAATTAATTTGCATGGGAAACTAAGACAAAGACTAAGAAAGTAACATGATCTATGAAGTGAAATTTCATAGACAGCCTACAGACTGGGATCAAAAGACCCAGCAGATAAATGCTCCCCTGAAAGGCCAAAAAAAGGGGAGTTGAAGCATGGAGTTGATGGATGAAGCCTTGCAATGGAGTGGCAAGTGCAAGATGAAGGAAAGTGAAAGGGAGATGGAACTCAGATGGAACTCAGAAAGTTGAGTACAACAAAAGAAAGAAATAAAGAGATAAAGATCAAAGAAAGGGACAAGGAGAAAGCATATCCTGGGAGACCAGGATCAAAGAATGAGGCATTAAAAGGATGACATTAAAAGGAAATGGATTAGCCACAACTCACCTGGAAAATTTAGTGACATCTAGATGTACAGATGTTTCAAGAGGAAATGACAACACATTTATCTGAGTAACTTCCATACTAGTATGGAATTATGGGGATGGAGAGTAGACTGAGGAAAGTCAGTGAATTAAAGACACTTCAGATGGATTGTCTAATTGGGAAACTTAATTTGAGAACTGAAAAAATTAAACTTTAAAAAAAAATGGACAAACTGTAGTTATAAAATATATTCTGTTGAAAAATACTGGAGAAATATGAGTGTAATACATAAAGAATGGGTTTGTAAAACATGAAGGAATGAAAACCAGGAAGGACTGAATATGGTTGAGGAGATACAGAAAAAATTATATGGTATGCAATATGTACAGACTAAAACCTCTATGAAACTTGCAAAAATCTGAAAGCAGCAATAATTATATTTGGATCTAGAATCACTTTTGGACGGACAGAAAAAAAAAAAAAGAAAAGAAACCCCTGCAGGAATGGGATACACGGGAAACAAATTTCCTATCTTGCCTAGACTTCACAGTTCATTGATACCGTGGTAAGCACATTCACCAAGATCCCCTAACTATGTCACTCCTTCTTTACACTTTTATAGCTTCAGGAACAGATTAGAAACAAAGGAAAAAAGAAAAGGATTTAAAAACCTGAAAAGTTCGCATCTAACATGCTTACACCATTCAGTGATTTCCCTAGTGGTCTTTAAGTTCACTCTGGGTGGCATATTTTAAGTTTAGGGTAAGTCTTCTGCTGGAGGTCAGGGTTTTTATTTCATATTGTGACTCAACTCAGTGTTCAGTTTGGCTGCTTTGTTGCTTAATCTTCTGCTAAGAGTGCTGTACATTGTTAGTGCTAAAAAATATGTTGCTCATGGATATATAAGGAATAAAATTCCTCTATAAATGTCTCTTTTGCTAGAGGTGTTGAAAATGCGGCCCAGTTTGTCAAAAACACAGCTGCTTTGCTTGGGGTTTCAGAATGCTCATAACAAATAGACTTTTTTATGAATTTGTGAGAACACCCTGAGGAAAACAGCTGCATTATTACAGAACCCATGAAATCTCAGATGGGTCTGAGCTATTGTATTTTAAAGCACTGCTACTTAAAAGCCTTTTTAGTTTCAAGTAATAACATTATTTTATTTGATTTCTAGAAGGATATTTTAAGGAATACATGATGGTGATTCTTTCTAGTTGGGACAAAACTGTTAACACTGAAAGACCTCGATTGTTCAGATGGAGACAAAGGAGTGTGCTGAATGCAGAAAATAGTGGTGGCTTGTGCTGTTAGGGGATATTTTCTGGCAGACACTCAGCAGCATCGGGATTGAACCAATCCAAGAAGCCTTAGAGACAGATAGAATCACCTCTCAACTCTTGGACCAATTTCAATCTACCCAAGTTAAAGATCCAAGGCTCACTCCATAGCTGAAGTTCCTCATAGCAAGATCCCTGTGAGGAAAACTTATCACCTTCTTCTGTGGCCTCTGCATGGTACTTGAATAACTGGGCCAATCAGCACATTTATTCAAATGGCAACAGACCTGAGATCTCAGACCTTTAGCCCTCAGTTGTGCTTGGCTTTTTATGGGATCTTTTCAGATACACTTGTACTTCCTCAGTGCCTGGCTATTTATGCCTAGAGGCACAAGAGAATGTTTCCAACCCTCTCCACAAGTGACAGTGAACACACCTCTGCTACAAGAGCCTTGACAAGAATTGGCACTGGATCCTACATTAGCATATTCATTTGCATGGCTGCTGGTGTTTGCAGAGCCCCTTGAAACCACACTCACTGAAGGAGGAAGTGTGGGTCACAGCCCAGTGTTACTCACTTCTTTGGATTTGCAAAGCTGTAGTTTATAAAGCACTTGCAGGTTCTGCAGGTGGAGAATGCTCTGGAAGTGTGAAGTAGTTTTTGCAGTAAAGAATTAGTTGTGCTAAGTTTTGAAAGGAATGGCAATTGGCTTTAGCAGGTAGCCTATCACTTGACAAAGTTTATGCTTGTGTCTATAAATTCAGAAACGCTCTCTGGGCACAAGAAAAAAAATGAAGAAAGACGGTAAAATCACTTCTTCCTAAATATGTCCTAAGATATATCACACAGTGGTAGCTCTCAGAATCACAGAATCACTTAGGTTGGAAAAGACCCCAAAGGTCATTGAGCCCAACCTTTGACTGATCACCGCCTTTTGAACCACACCATGGCACTGAGAGCCACATCCAGTTGTTTCTTGAACACCTCCAGGGATAGTGATTCCACCAGCTTCCCAGGCAGTCTATTTCAGTGTTTAACAACCATTTTCATGAATAAATTCCTCCTGAGGTCAAACCTGAATCTCCTCAGGCACAACCTATAGGCTATGAACCAGATAAAAAATATCCAGAAAATAAATTATTGTTATTTTATTTATCTACAACCTATTAAATTCATTTACAGCCATCAGGAGAATTAAATGGCTGTATGTCTCTCTGCCACGGAGACATGAAAGTTATTCAAGAACAGTGAATAGTCAAAATCAGTGAGTCTGATCATTAAAACTGAATCAACTATAATATTGAGCTGATAAAATGTCTGATATCCCATGGCCTTGTTGTGCTGAGGTGTTAATTTAATCTTTGATACCAAAGCCTGGCTCCCAACAATATGGATTTGGCAGGCAGATTTTGTAACTAGCACAGGTGAAAATTCCATGACCTAAATTGCCACTATAATTCACTGTGGATTTTTTTTATACTTGGTTCTTTTTTGTTACAGTGGGACAGCCCATTGGGAAAAACTCCCCATGGGCCAATATCAGTATCCAGGAAGCTACAGACTGAACAGGCCCTTCAGTTCAGCTTGCTGCTTCTTCTGTTCCCAGTTTCTGGATTTTTCCCCGGGTGCCTGATGCCTGTTCATGGGGTTAACTGGCTGTGCATCAGATCCGGGGATCCTCAGGTATGGGAGATTCAGGATTGGCGCCGTTGCCTTTGTCCCTCCCCTGTTGGTTCCCTATGGGCTGAATGTCACTGTCCCATCATTCAGTCACTGGCTCCTCTCCTCGCCTCACCCCCCCAGCTGAGGGCACAAAACCCAGGCGGGAGGGGAGCCTGGGCCATTTTGCCAGCTGGATATAGGTCATTACATTTTGTCCTTCCTCTATGAGGAATAAAGTTTAATATGTATCAGCTGCAGTGGTCCTCTCTCTTTCCAATCTCCATAACAGCGAGGTAGCACCTGCCCAGAAACGGAGCTCCCAGACTCAGAGGTCCGAGCCAGCCCATCCTCTAACTGGGCTGCCAGAATCTCTATTGGAGCTACCGAGCCCAGGAGAAGGTGTCCCAGCAACCCAAGAAGCAACACTTTTTACCCAATTACAGATTATTTTGTCAATATATCTCTGCAGATCATTTCTCAGTTCCTAGAATGGTTTCAGGGTGCACAGGTGAACACTACGAAATTGCAAAAACAGAGTAAACAGCTCTACATAGGAAAATAAAACTATTAGGGAAAGGGGTGAAAGAAGACTCCCCCAAGTGCGTTTGTGCCATGGAAGTGATAATCCAGTGGTTTTGTGTCAGATGGTGAAGGGAACAGTGAGCTGAGAGGAAGGGATAACTTTAGTACAGAAAGTCCAATAATTCTCTGATTCTCTTGAGCATTGGGATCAAGTCCCCAGGAATACAGACAGCTTCGAGCAGTTATAAGTTTAAGAACAGATTTGTTTAACCTAATTCAAACCAATCTTCTTCTGTCCCTTTTAAGTAAAATCATCCAGCAAATGCAATTTCTAACAAAAATCAAATGCACCGTTAGAGCAACTATGTCATACTTCTTCCGCAGGGAGCCTACAAACCTCAGTCAAGGTCCCTGATCTCTGGCACAAAAATGTATTCAGAAATAAAGTATTTTATTAGTTTTAATTATTTGAAGTGCAGAGAGGTCGGGTGATTTAAAGTGCCATAGTGCCTTGTCTGCACAGTGAACAGCAGCCAATAACCTGGGGAAAACCTTGCTTTGAGAGCTGTGAATTTAAGACAAGAATTAATTTTCACTGTTGCAATAGATGCTGCCAAATTTCCAATTTGTGCATCTTCTAAGGGTTTAGCATAGCCCATGAAATCAGACAGGTCTGACATTCCAAGGTTCCCTAGAAATTGTTTGAGGCTCTGGCTGTATCATTCTCTGCTCTTCTCACAGACTCTTGCTTTTTAAACTCCTGCTTTTATGACTAAAATCCAAATGGAAGATATTTGTGCACCAGCAAACACTGGAACTTGTAAGTCTGCAATAAATCTACAACTGCACACCACTGAGAGCCATGTCATAAATCTTCAGTGCTTTAATATCTTCCCACTCTGTTAAGGACATGGAATTCAGCTTTCAGTCCTTGCAACAAGTTATGCTTTATTTTATTTTAATACCCTTCTTTTGTGTTTGAGTAATTTGTGTCTAATTGCCTATTTCTTTAAATCCCAACTACTGCATGCATAACAACACTACAAATTTTCACTGTATTGAGAAACCCTGTGTGTTTTGCAAATATATAATTAGATTTAATTTATTGATAGGATATGTTCAGAAGGCAGAACAGATATTAAAACACATGCAAATAAATCTAAATGTAGCCATTTTGCAAAGCATTTTTGCAGAGAAGTTGAACTTTGGTAGCCCTGTATCCACATGTGCTGATCTATTACCAGGTTTTTCAGAATGTAAATGCCATTTTTTTAGGCACAATCAGTTTAACTGTGTCATTCTAGCATGGTTAATTTTTTTCCTCTTCACTTTACTGGTTGAATGTTAAAGTTTTAATTGCATTTTATTATTTGGTTTTTTACTTTTATAAATCTGGTAGAAAATTATATTTTTATTGTCTTAATATTTTTGTTTTACTCATTATATGCTGGCTCTTTCTGAAATTCATATTCTGATAAATACATTGTATTTTATTTATTTGTATTATTGGATAATTTGTATAATTATATTGTCTTATGTATTGTATTCTTATTGGTCACTGTTAGTGTAACAACTGGCATTCAATTGTGTTTTGTCCTTTTCATAAAACTGTCGATTAGGTGACCGACCTGATAATTGGAATTTCTATTTTTGTGTAAATTTATCTGTTAAATATAGATTTTTAATGGATATAAGAAACTCCATAAACGTGACATTAAACAAGTAAAATTAAAAATGTACCTTAATGTCTCTATGCACATAGACATTAGTGAATAGTGAATATTTACACACAGTATGTAACAAGAAGTACACAACAGGTACTCTACAGGGATTTTATAATGCAAAACTTTACACACTTACATAGAGTTTTGCAGCAAAAACTGCACTCATGCTTTAGTGCATTCCAAGTAACCAATAAGAATATCAATTATCAGGCTGGAATAAGGCACAGGCACAAGGCTGGAAGTCAAAATATTCAGGAAGAAGAACCTTTGATATCTTCCACTCGGGGATCAAAGCCCTCAGTGCATGGCAAGCTGGCCTGGGCAGTTTGCCCACTGTAAATGTCTGGAAGGTAACCAAGTGGCCTCTGTGCCTGCTTTCCATCATAAATGATAATTGATTCAACACATTCCAGTAGAAAATTTGCCCTTTGACTTCTCTATACATAGGAATCAAATGGGAGGATTTGGTAGATGCTCTGTTACTCAGTCTGCACAGTTTCACCACAGCACTGAATATCCTCAGCCTTGGTGAGGTTGGTTTTTTTTGTTGTTGTTGTTGCCTTTTTTTTGGTTCTTGGTGGTTTTTTTTTGGTGTGTGTGTGTTCTTAGATTCTGTCCACACACCTAATTCAGACAAATACTAGGGCTGGTAAAGCTGGTGTAGCAATTGAAAAGAGGTTATTAGAAAAAATGAACAGGAGAGCAAAAGAAGTTTTTTTCTGTCCAGGTTTCACACCAGCTTTAGTCTTATAATTTCCCCCAAGAGTACTCCTGAGACCAAAAAACCCTCATGATTAATATTATTGTAAATTTGTGGTTATATGGAGTTTCTTTGCCTCCATGACACGGCGAATCACAACCTAAACATCCCTTCAGAGAACTTCATAAATAATTAATAAACTAATTATGTCTCCTGTGTTATCATTCAAATAGCCATAACTCTTCAAAATAAAAAGTTAATTAATATGAACAAGGCCTACACTGCTGCTGTGGGAATAGAAGTAGCATAAACCTATAAAACAAGTACACTCACACCTCTCGGTGCCATTCCACCCCTCTGCCTAACCCAGCTACAGACAAAACAAGACTTTAGAATTAATTCTCACTATGGGATTTATCTTTGGAACTCAGGGCACATTTAATTCATGGTGAAGTTAGAGGACTCTTTGTAGCTTCAGTGGGATTCCCAGACACCTGTAGCTGATTTGAGGACACAGGTCCCTTTGGCTTTCAAATGCAAGTCATGCTCTAAGTCACCCAGACATTATTTTGTACCAACCTTCAATCACACTTAGATCAAGCCCAAAAAATGGTGAAAAGCATAAAAAACCTACACTGAACAAAACTGCACTGGTAACCCAAACCAGCTGGAACCTTCTACCTGCCTTGCTCATTTACAGGTTCTCATTTCAACTTGCAAACACGAAGAGTAAAGTGACAGAGCTGCAGGCTGAGGATTGCTGACATATATGAGAGCCAGCTCCTGGAAACCACTGGCTTCCAGGAGATCTCAAACTCCCAAAGGGCTCCTAGGCATTGGCCTTGGATGGGATGAGAAAAAGGACCTTGTGGAATTTCTTATACTTAGGCTACATAAACTCTTAATCTTTTTGAATTACGTTTATTCATTTTGAATATAATATCATCCTCTCATAACCCATTACTGGTTCTTTTTAAAAATGTCAGCGATTCAACAGTAAACCAAGAGCACACAAAGTTTACGAAAACTTTGTTTGTAGGGCAGAAAGCAATTTATTCATAAAAAAAATTTATTATTTTAAAAATAGTTATTGAAAATTATATTAAAATATTGTTAAAAGAGAACCTGGTACCAGTTCCATTTCAGTAAGCCTCTAGTTTAAGGTATTTGAGAAGGAAATTATAAAGAAGGATGAAAAAATAAAAATTGAAAAGAATCCTTCTTGAATTTTTTATGTGAAAAGTTTATGTAGTGATCATAATGAATTTGCATTCAAATGTTTAGGATGTATGATAAAATAGCATTAAAAATAACATTAGAAATGGAAAAGGCAACTGAAACTTCACTCCTTAGCAAAAGAGCTGGTATCTTCAATCCATTTTCATTCACCTGCCTGATCGTTGCTCACAAACACCTCAGGATTTTTCCTTCCAACTTTAAAAAAAGGCAGAAGGAATCTCTGACAGGTATTGCTTCCCAATATATCTCAGTGGGTAAAAAGGTGAGACAATATTTTCCAGTCTTTGCTCATATAGGTCTGTAAACCCATTTTAGAACGAAAAGCAGGAAGTTTCCTGAAATAAAGTTGGCAAAATTTAACCTTCATTTAAAAAGACTGACCAGTGGTAGTAAAATCAGGAAATGACAGTAAATTATTTCAACCCAAGAAGCTCTACCAGCACAGTCCATGCAAATGTAGGGAGTGTAAATTAGTGTGAAACCAAGAGATTCTCTCTTTTAACCTTTATATCCCTTCACTGAGCTTTCTCTTTATTCTCTGGGAAGAAATCCCTGACTTTAGATTTTCTCTTCATTGTTTTCCTCTTGGTCAGTATGGGTGTAACTATCCAGAGCCTTGCAGACATTGTGAGGGGTGTGATATAGCTTGGTTTTATGTTAACACCTCACTGTAAACAAAGCTCCTGTGGCAGCAGAGCCAGAGGGAACCTGCCATGGCTCTGCACCAGAGATGTCACCTCATCTTTTGGAGAAAACCTTTTAAGAGGCTGCAGTCAGAGAAACCTCAAGTCCACCAGCCAAGCAAATGAGAATGTTGCAAGTAGCAAGTCACCCTGTGCTTTATAAAAGACATGGACAAAGTGATTTACTAATCAGTAAATTACAGTTTGCTTGATGCAGTTATAGAGAAAGGAAACTACAGGAATTCTTAAAAAGAGTGAGATGATGAACGACATAGAAAGCCAGATTTCAGTGTTTCAAATTGAATATCTGAAGAATGAGGGGCTCCAAAGACAGCACACTGTGCTTCCAGAGGTCTCTGTTAAGGCAGGAGGGGAAGCCTGCCACTCCTCAAAAACATTTTTCATTGTAATTCCTTTCAGTCTGTCATAATTATGTGACAGACTGTAAGGCAAGTTCAGGGTCAATGATCAGAAACACTCGTGAGTTATGGTCCCTCCTGTGCCCTTGCTGGCCTTAATTTTACATGGCCTCACAGCCACATTCCCCAAACATTTAACTTTTAACCATCCACCTCAAAAGATAGAGCAATTAGGGATTAAAAAAAGAAAAGAAGAAGAGAGAATGGATGCATTCCAGAAACATCTGGAGGAGAGGCTTCTACTCAGGAAGATTCGCAGACATTGGGATGTCTCAAATGAAAAAGAAAGAAAAAATATGGCTTTGATTTGTATGAAAATAAACTTTTTAGCAAAACCAATTCTATTATTTAAGCAAAGTCTTTCATTTCAATGAATCATAACACTGTGCTTAATAATTTCTACATTTAAAGAGGATTTATGATTTTGATATGTATTTTCAGCAAATTGTGAAAAAGATTTACGGAATAAAGTCATATCTAATAAAAGAAAAAAAACTAGTTAGTTTATTAAATATCATTCTCTGCATATGCAGATTTTCTTTTACACTGAAATACACTTGTCTAAACTAAATTTAGAATTGAAGAATTCCATTCCTTTTTGGGGAGGAAATATTATTCTCTACTTTCTACATATAAGTTTTGTGATTTCTTTTTATAGCATATTTATAATTTTCCATTAGTAATTTCCATCAGGTTTTCTTCTCATGTGTTACTCTTATTCCCTCTTCATGGTGTTTTCTCTGAATTCCAGCCAAATTTTTATTATCTTGGCAGAAATGTGTCACAGCAGTGTGACTCAGCCCGGGTATGGTGGCATTCTAACAAAACTACGTGATGCTGACTCATGTTATGGATTTGCTGCCCGTGGATTATTCCTGAGAAATTCAGTGGGCACCTGGAACTTCCTGCTCCATTTGAAATGCCACTGTTGATAATTCTGGCACAAGCCTGCAGCAACCAACACGGTTTTGGCATTGCATGTTTCAGTATTGCCCAGGGGTGTATTTTCAGCTGCTCCATCAAGTGACATTAATAGATATTAAAAAGGAATGCAACTAATTCTACACAATTTTTTTTCCTGGACAATAAACAGACTCATATAAATATGATACAATTGCCCTGAGTATATGCACGGTGCAAAAATCTCCACAATTTAGCCTCAACTTTTTGCTAATAAAAAACCTGTTGTTTGTATTGCCATGCAAATTCAGAGAGGAAGGCTTAAATTATTATTTTTTTCTTTTTATTTGGAACAACAATCATACAGAAAGAGAGGAATTCTAAAGGCATTGTTTCTACCTTCTATTTTCCCTGGTTTAATCCTCATAGGTTTTTCAACTAACAAATACCTGGACTGGACAAGAGTAAACTAATTTCTTTTAGAACCTTCATTTTCAACTGCTTCGAGTAACTGAATTTTGCTACAAATTTTTATTTAAATAATTGGAATATTCTCTACATTTTGTTCCAATAAATCTTGGCTCTAGGGATGTTGAAAGAAAATATATCCACCCTTTATTTTGTGTATGCTGAATCTCAATAACAATTTTTTTCTGAACACTAGAAATGTAGGGTTTTATTGTAGCTGTCTTTTGGGGTTGCAAATTGTTAACATCTGCCTCTTAGTATCATTTTTACAATGTCTGCTCTCTTGATATCCTGTTAATGACTGTAATTTTCCAGTCAGCTGCTATCTGTCAAGGTAGTTTAAAGGTCACTTTTTGCTATGTATTAGAGAACCTCGTGTAGAAAGTGGGCCTGGGTGCTTTACAGCAAGCAGAGCTTAGGCTCGGATTTGCTTTGTGTTTGAAAGCAGGAACTCAGCAGCACCAGGTCACACTGGTCTTTCAGTTTCTCTCTTCTTTGTTGCTTGATCTTTGGTCATACACTTTTCTGTACCTGTTTTTACTAGTGACAATTTGCTACCTCTTTTTTAACCTTGCTGAATTGGTAAGACATTCCTTACCCATCTCTGACTGGCAGCAGTGTGTTAAACCAGAGACAGGCATTTCCCACACATCTCTTTCTGCACAAGCTTCTTTTCTGGAGTTTTTAATCCCATTAAAAATGTCACTGGACACATGCAAGCTTTCCAGTGGTATTTACCAATGTTATGCCATAAAGTAAATTAAGAAGTTTGCGTATTTCTAGATTTTTTATACAGCTTGAATTCAGCTTTTCAGTGATGACTAAAAGAATGATTGTACATTTGGCTTGGAAATAGCATTCCCCCATCCCAGATATTCATTCACTGGTATGGCTCAAACAGAAAGAGTGCATTTCCTTCGTGGATGAAATTACACAAAGATAATGAGAACATATTTAACCACCTGGAGGGCAAAGGCTGCCTTACATAAGGGATCTGATTCACATTTGAGGCATACTTTGCTGAAGGAATCAGGCTGCTACCCTGTCTTTTGGAAGCTGAAATCCTGTAACTGAATCATGGAATAGCTGAGGATGGAAGGGACCTCTGAACATCATTTGGTTCAAATGCCCTGCTCAAGCAAGGTCACCTAGACCAGGTTCCTCAGCACCTTGTCCTCTTGGGTTTAGAGTATCTCCAAGGATATAAACTCCATAATCTCTCAAGTGCTGAATCTTCTTTCCAGTAAAAAAATTTATCATATGTTTAAACCAAATTTCCTGTGTTTCAATGTTGACTAGAGAGTCACAACCATTTAGAGTTATGCAATAATGTCATCTGTAGTCATTGATGAACTAGGTTATAAAATACAGAAACTTAGAGCTGAATGAACTCTATTCTGCACAATTCAGTTCCTTAAGCCTTAGCAGCAGGGAATTAATCCAGGTGTCTTTGCTGCTCAGTGAATAGAATTCACCTGATCCCTTTGTGCAGGGACTAAGCTGTGAGATGATTGAATCCTACAGATGAAGGACACGAAAAATAAGTGAAGGCAGTGTTGAGTTTTGTTTCTTAAAAAAAACCCCAACAATTTTAAAACTACATCAGTCTTCTAAAACTCTGAGTATGTAGTTGGCAGGTGAAAAATCAAATGCCTTAACCTCTAGAGCAAACTCAATGGGTGTATCTTTGGCTGCAGGGCTGACACAGCAGGTTGAATCCCATGCCCTGAATGGAAAAGGGAATAGAAAGAACCCTTGGTCATATTCACAGCCTCACTGGGCATTCTCAGAAAATCAGATTGAAATTGGAGCTGATCCAAAAGAAAATGGTTTTGGAATCATCATACTACCTTTTGGTTAAAATCCTTAAACTGGGCCTAGATCTCTGCTTTCAAGAAGGTAGGAGAAAAGATTTAATCCAAGCTTCTTATGTTTTGTTGAATACCTCAGGACTTCTGTGTTTAAAAACTATTTCAGAAAGTCTTTATAGAGGTGGACATGGAAACACGTCACAACTCATAAAAAGAAAGGTATATCTGCTATACAAACACCTCTATTAGAATGTACAGGCAACTTCTAAAGGAAAATCAGTCATTGAAGAAGACAATCATGATAATCTAAAACAAATTATCACCAGAAAGCAGAATCACCCCAGAAGTGTGCTTCTGTGGGCTCACATCTTTCTGGAAGCTGACTCACATTGAGCCACTGACTAAATCTTTCAGCATAACCAACAGCAGCAGTATGCAGAATTCTTTGCCCAGCAGTTACTGGAAATGATGAACAATAATACATTTTGCATATTGAAACTAATATATGCAGGAGTTGGTGCTCTGGGACTCAAATGAATTGCATAAAATCACTCACTTGTTAGCTGAATGGCATTAATGCCTGACCTCCTTAATCCATATTCAGGAACTCACAGATCAGAAAGGTCATCTCTGACCCCACCACCTATTCACATGTATATTCCACATCACCCTTACAAATGGGGTTGTTGTCTTCAAATTTCAGAAAACCAACAACAATGACATAATTAATTCTGTGAATACAGCTGTCTTGAGAATGATAGAAATTTTTGCATAATAATAAGCATTTGAATATTCCTTGCAATAGCAGCTACAGCCTGCAAAGCCCACTCAGTGAAAAGCAGCAAACTGAGTTTTGTATCACAGAACGTTCCCAATAAAAATACTGGCTTTCAAACACAGCATTTTACTAGAGATTTTGAGGAAGAGACACCCATTAAAGCATATCAATTGTATATGCAATATGAACCAACTCTTAGTAAAACTGATCTTTTGGCTTTAATGTAGCCTTCAGTCTAGTGAGTCACAGAACTTAGAGAACAGCAAGCAGACCTATCCTGAAGTTCACTATATTACTTGATACCACTGATTATTTTACAGGTAAACTAAAACAAGTTGCAAAAATGAGGAAACAAAAATAGGATTTAAGTTGGTTCCTTAAGTGTTCTATATCTGTGCTCCAAATTAAAATTTTTCTCAGTAGCAAACAGAAAAGCTGCACAATATTAACAAATGTGATTAAATCTGAACAGCTCTAATAGATAAAGTAAGTCAAAAAATGATGGTATCTTTTAAACAATTGTAGTGCAAAGGCAGATTAAAAGCAGATGTTTATGGGTGAAACAACCCTTCATAAGAAGTAGCTATTAGGTTACCAAATAAAATTGAATTTACCATGGCTGTAAACTTGGCAGAAGGGCTTTTTTTTTTTTTTTGCAGAGAAATGGGCTGTTATTTATTGATATTTAACCTGAGAATGATATACACTTTGTAAAACATTAGCCCAAATTCTATAGTCTATGTACTAGAACAGTGACTAATGAAACAAATACAGTTCAGACTGGAGAGAATATGTCAGACCTAAAAAACATATTATACAATTGAAAGAAGTGGCCTTCAGCCTCCAGCATTTTGTCACATGACACAGTCTCCTAAATTTATCTTCTGAGTGCCAGCCTTTCTCACAATGGTATTTGTCACAAGCTGTATCAGAGAAACTGGGATATAGGTTGGTGGACAGGATTTGCTCTCCAAATAATGCTTTTATGCTTTAACTGTTATGCTGTGAATTCAATGATTCCATATGAAAACTGACTTATTAAACACAGAGTAAAACAAGAACAGATTTAAACCCAAGTTAGAGAATGCAGTCTCTTCATTATTAGGACTTCAGTGTAGCATGGCTGGTTAACAGCTGTAGTAAGAGAATATGTTGAAGAGTACCCTATAAATACAGAATTCCTTACACTCTGCCATTAAATGCTTGGATAATATTAATCACCACCTATAATGATATCTAGCAATGTACATGGTACTCTGCTGATTAAGAATTATCTAAATCATCATTTCTGGATCTAATTCTTAGCTGTACCTTCAAAATAATTGTTATATTACATAGTTATATGACGAGATACATATCATGGACCAGACCTTCTGGTTGATAAATAATAAGTAAAGAAAGGATGAAAAGCCAGTCCCCACTTGACTTTTGCATCAAAGACAACATTATATGGGTTCTAGAATTGTTCCTACCCAATCCCTTCTTCCAGTGTTTATGCCCAGTAGTGGAAGCTCTCTGTGGAAAGCTTTTTATCCTGTTGGTGTCTATTATCTTTCTTCAGTAGACTTTCTAATATAAGGAAAATAAATTTATTTCTCATTTCCAACTAGAAAAGAAACTCAAACTGTGAACATAAGTTGGCCAACACTACCTAAAGGATTTTTGAAAGGCAGGATAAAGATATTTACTACAGCTGCAGGGTATTTATAGTGTTAAACTAGCATACTACAAGATTATGGAATGTGAGGATAATTTCAATAAGATTCAACAAGGTATATAAACAAAATAACATAAGCAAATATTTAAAAGTATTAGGGACATGATAAAAGGGTCGGGGAGGGGGAGGGCATAAAAGAATGGTGTTTGTAGGAATCTGAGCATCTCCAGGAGACTGCAACTGCTCTGTCCCTGCACCTGTGCCTGCATTCAGTGACAGCCGGCACCGGGCACAGTCTGTCCCTGTAAAAGATTTCCCTTTTGGTTCAGAAAGAGAATAACAATCTCTAGTGCCATAATATGCTTGGCAGAGTCTCATTGTTCCAGGCTCTGCTACTTCCTGCGAGAGAAATGAAGCACGTGCAAAGGAGCATGACTATATTTTGCAGTGCTAAACAAATGATTCAAATATCAAATCACTGTCAAATGCTTCTAATTTTTTTTTCAGCTCTCTGAGCAGCCCTACGCAGACTTGAGAAAACAAGAGATTTTCAAAAATATCAAACTCGAAATTTTATTTTAGAATTTACTCTTTTGAGTCTCTTGATACTTTATAACTGAAAATCAACATGAAACAAAGGTATGCATTGGTTTTCTTCACTGCTTTTGTAAACAAAGTATTAAAGAATTAACAATTTATGTTACCAACATTTACTGGAAATCAGAGACTTTGTCTAAAATATTTTGGTGCATCAATAGGAATTTTACAGAAACACAGATGTCTTTGACTAAATCTTACTGGAAGTTTGAGATTACTTATTTTAAAAATTTTGAAATTTTAAACAAACACCTGCTCAAACTATGTTAACTGTAATATTTTAAAAATGTTTAGGCAACCAGAACTGCCCAGCCCACTGGAGTAAAGCAGTAAACAAGAAAAGAGGATTCCTGGTTTCTACTAGAATATCTATCACTAAGGCAGGTAATTGCAGTTCCCTGCACTTCTGCTGCACATTACTTGTGTTGCTTACTTAAACTGAGATCATCTGGACAAGAGCTGCCTTTCATCAGATGTGTCTGTGGTATCCAGCACAACAAGGTAACAGAGTGAGCAGTTAGGACACCTTCTGATATAAATAAGCTTTCAATGAAAAAGTGAAAATATAAAACACAGAAAAAAATTTCCAGACTGTTCATTTACCTAAGAACAGTGCGCAAATAAAGATAAAAGCTAATATTTTACCATTTAACTGCAGAAATATGCATATAACACTACAGTTTGAGAGCTTAAAATATACTCCAAGGATGAAGTTCATGGAGACAAATAAAATATCCAGTCTTACAGCCGACTGCATTACTTACTGTAATTACTTTTTTTCAAACAATTTTTCTTCCATTTACTTTTATTTCATTACTATATAGTTTAATATTTTCCAGTGAAAAATGTATTCAACTATTTCACTCATTACCCAATCAATTGTTAAATAAATTATTAATTAAATGAATTAGTATCTTTGACCTTTGGAAGATGAATATACAAAATGACCCCAAATAATTAGGAGCTACAAATATGAATATGGTTGAAATAGGGAACAGTGTGACTTTGTAGTCAATAAACTGTTCAGAAAAAAGAAGTTTACATTTGATTTCCTTTCCATTTAATATTTACCAGACAGTAATATTTCACTATTTGTTGACAATTTGTAATTTCAGTACATCTTTAATTCAGAAAAACAAATCAATAATCAGCTATATTTTTTTACTTTTCCAGTCAAAGTTTAAACAAATATCTCTACTTCCCTTCTAGAGTCAATTCCCAAAAGAAATGGGACTAAGGTGAAGAAGGGCAGAGTGTCGAAAGTCAAAATGTATTTGTGCTCGAAAGCTTTGGACACGTTTCTCTTTTCTCATTCTTTATACATCTACTTCTGAAAGAGCAAGGATGCTAAAATGGTGATTTCTCTGATTCAACACTAATTATGTGGCAAATTTTATGAAATGCATACAATGGAGAGGGTACTGGGCTTTCTCAGAGATCACCTCTAACAGTCACGTTTGCCAAAGACAAACCCGTGTTGCTGGTTCCTTTTCCCTTCTGCTAACTGCCCCAAATAGGAAATGTACTCAGCTTCTTTTGCAAAGCTTTCTGAAGCATTACAATATTAAAATAATCAACCCCTCATGGCTTGTGGGGCTGGATGGAAAATAGAGGTTGGATGTGTGTCAGTCTAAAAGCGCTGAAACATGAAGGCCAGTGAAAGTCTCCTGCAGGAAATGTCACCAGCCATAGAAGTTAATTTATGGGCTCCTTTTCTTGAATGTAGACTCTTAGTCACAACTCACTGACAGGTGGTGGTTTTAACATGGATTTGGGTATCAAGGTTCTTGACTGAAAGGCAGGAGAGCATCTTCCTTGATTGCCTGGTTGTTATTCCACTTGAGCTGAGACACTTGCTGAGATTGTTGTACCTCCTGACTAGATTTTGCTGCTTCCTGCTTCACATTTAAACTGTACACCTGCTTAATGTAAAGCCAGACACAGAAAGATATGGACACACTTTTATTCACAGACTCTAAAGCATTTTTGAGTGCTGTGGCTATGAAAAGCTTTGCCTTATAAAATAGTAAAACAGACTGAATTCACCCATGGAGTAATTCAGAAAGAAAAGAAAGAAATTCACTTAGGTCAGAGTTTTCAGGTGTTCTTTTTTTGTTGTTGTTGCAGTGCGTTGGAAGATGGAAAGATGACCTCAAAGCCCACAGCTGGGTTTCAGAGGGTCAGGAGCTAATCTGGCCCTCATTTGGACTAATTCTGCTGAAGCTCCATTGAGGGACTAAAATGACAACAGCTCAGCTGCTGGGTTCCAGTTCTGACAGGGCCTTAATTTTCTGGTGTCACTTTGGGCACTTTTTTAAAATGACTTCTGCCTCCAAGAGTGATTCTGTAAAACAGAGATATGATTCATCATCAGCTCAAAGTACAGAATAGTATTTACTTCACTAAGGACTCCCTGATCCAGAGTAGAAAACTCAGTCTATGGTTAGGATTAAGGCAGGGTCCATCACCAAGATGAGCCAACAGCAGAAATGTTGGCATATCACATTGTCAGGATGATAAGAAGCCTCTTTTGCAGAATCAGAATTTAATCACTCATACCAGTGTCACAAAGACCAGCACTTTCCTGCTTTTCACTGTGTAAACTGGGAGAAGTGTTAATGGGATTGCATGAAGTGGGGGGCTGAATCAGAAAATTGGACTGGGAGATATCTGAGTAAGCAACCTTGTTTTGTACTAAATTATATGAGATACAAGATCAACAGGAGAGTTTTGTGTTATTCTTAAAACAAAAGGAAGCTTGTGGTTATGTCATCACTCTGCTGACACCAATGGCTCTCCGAGTGTGAGGAGCCTGCAGGAGACTAATGAAAATGCCAAGAGTGGAATAACAAGTGGAAAAGAGAAATATTACTAACAAATTGTTGGTGGGGTTAGGGTGATATTCAGAAGCACTAAGAAAAGCAGATAATTACTTTTTCAGGAGAACTAACCAATTCCAAGTGTTCTTCTTTGCTCAAAGCCTGCCACATGGCCAACCACATATTCCAAAATGCTTTCTGCTACAAGTCAGCAGCACTTCCAAATGAATCAATAGATGCTGTGACTCCATTGGAGGAGGTTATTTGTCTGCTCTAATAAACATGCTTGATTTTCAGGGCCTGCTATTCCAGAGTCCAAATCAAAGATATGATATTAACTGCTTTCAGTGATGCAGCTTCCAAGGCAATAGAAGAATGCAAATAAATCAATTCTTCATGCTTAAACCCATCTTCCTTTCATGTGTGCCTGGTGATGGAAAATGTTTTTTTTTCCCACCCTGCCTTATCATTCTGAGGTATGAAAATAAAGAGATTTTGTCGCAGTAATGAAGCACAGGAAAAGAGAGTTTGTTACAAACTGGTTGCAGTTTAGATTGAGGGTCAGGTTTTCACTAGCTTTGTTACATTGAGCATCATCTTCAGCCTGGAGGAATTATCACAAAAAGCTCCATAAGAGAAGGTGGGTCCAATGTACAATTCATGAAAGTAAAAAGCAGAGATCTAATGATCAAAAATGAAAAATAGAAATTCTTCCCTGATGCAAAGTTCAGCCTACAGCAACAACAAATGTTAAACTGCTCTGTTAAGACACTCAGCAAGTAAGTCAATGGCTTATTTGAGAAATAAAGAACTTCTTTTGGCTGTTTCTTGCAACAGTTAGTTATTCATTCATTGCTTCTCCTAAATATCAGGCACATACATCTATTTTTCCATCCACAATTACTTAAGCATTAGTAGCAGGGATACAAGCTACATTGGTGACTATGTGGTTTACTCAGTCAGAAGTACAGTGCATGCAGATAAATTTGGCCTTAGTGAAACCTCCTGTATTTACTTGCTTCCACAGAGAAAACTAAACAAACTGCTACAGACTTTATTCCTTTCCTCATGAAAAGACCAAACAAAAGATCTTTATTTTCAACACTTGGAAGAAAACTTCAAAAAATTTGCTTACTCAGAAGTATTAGAGAATTTTCTAAGGACAAAGTGTTCATGAAAGGAGAAGCACTTTTCTATAAAATAGATTAAAGGCTGTAATGATGGTATCATTAATTCTCTTACAATTCAATCTCATCTTTACAGAAAGCACCGACCCTCTCCACTCTATTATGTTTTAGGGCCTGATTTATGAAATAATCCCAGGACATTAATGATGCCCCAGGTAACCGTTGTAATATTTCAGGTGGTTTACAGCATTGCTCTAACAATGGAGTACATTTAGTTAGAACCCCATTGCAGTTTATGGTGCAATACTTGCTTTGGGGAGGGAGCACTGAGAACACATACATGGATTCAGTCACAATGCTTCATAACTCCCTTTCTTCCACATTTTATCCTCTTGCCCTGCTCTCCAGTGGTTGCCCTGTAGTCTTCCCTCAGTCTCCTTTCTACACACACATTTGTCTTGCTGCAGATCTGGAACAGAGTCCACATGCACATACACCAGAAGTTATCTCTACTTTCTTTACCAGATCTCCCAAATTTCTCTCCTCTTTTACAATCCTCCACAGCTTCTTGTCAAGTCTGGTCCTGGGGGTGCAGATTTTCTACGCCATATAAATAAATTTCCAAAAGGCATTTTGTCCTGACTCTTCATGAAAAGCTCTAATCCTGAAGTGCAGCACAGATTAAGTTCAGAACAGCTAAAGGGATGCTCTTGGTTATGTCTTGTGCTTAAATGCCCTTAGTCCAACCTAAATATTCCTTGCCATGTTCTTCCCACCTCTCTCTCACAGAATGATAGAACAATTTGTTTGTTCACGTCAGGGGCTGTTGAACAAAATGAAAGCCATTTTCTCAGTGTGTGCATGGAGCTGAAGGACCTCTCTGCTGGATAATACACTTTGGTTAGGCTGCAGAATCCTTCATAGCAGAAGTTATGAAAGTTAAGATGTACAGTCATTAAGAAGTCAGACAACTTTAAAACTTCATAATATATTTTTTCTTCCTTTTTTTTTTGAAGGTATACTTGTCAAAACAATTTTTTCTACTTTTGCCTCAAGACCTCTTCCAACTATATATTTTCATGTATGATGCAAATACCCAGACAGGTAACAATATTCAAAAATCAACTTTTTTTTACAGGAAGAACATGAATTTTCACTAACACCACTATTGTTCAATAAAATACATTTTGCCTGGTGAAGTAAGAACTTTATATACTTAATTAAGTATCAATCACTTCTATAATTTGGAGAAGAAGCGTTATATTCATGATTTGTAGTTTAGATCACCTAAAGTGAATTTAGCAAAAGAATCCTTGATCCTGAATTTCTCAAGTGTGATTTGGGTACTCACTGGCCAGCACAGAGGAATTTCTATGAGCTTTTGCACCCACTGGAGGCTAAGTAGGGCAGAACAGCACCCACTGCAAAGTACAGTTATGCATTTGTTTATTCCTATCTTTTCACACTCGATTAACATCACACTGCTTGTAAGGCAAGAACTTGAGCTAATCTTGAGAAGGATTATCAGTAAGAGATTTAGACCTTGTTTCTCACTAATAATAAAACTTGCATAAAAGTTTTTTCAAAAGACATTCTAAAATAATCAATGCAAATGATCATACACACGGTCCCCCCATTTTCCTTGAAAAACACTGACAATGAAAGTGTTGCCTATTCTTCTATTGCAAGGTTGTATGACACAATCACTGTACTGATTGCCACAGACATCCTGCTTCTTCCCGCTGCTGAAGAACCAAGTTTTCAAAGGTTGCTGGAAGAATTTAACCCCAATAGATCCTGCCACCAAACTTCACTTTTTCATGGTTTGTTATTTCTACTGTGCTTGACACTGTGAAAGCAGAGGTGAGGGCCCTATTAAGACAGATTATCAGAAGCTGGAGGAAAGTGCATTCATACCACCCTCACCATTATACACAGTGGCTGAACATTCCTCTCAATGCTTATTGTTTCAGTCAAACCTTGACCCCAACAGCACAAAATTTTACTGTTTTCTTTATGCCCTCTGATGAAAAAGACAGCCATGCCCTCTATTTACAGCATTGTAAACCTCATATCCATTACAAAGAATATTTTGCAAAACACAGACCCCAATATTTAGGCCAGGATTTATTACACTGGGCAAAAGCAGTCGCAACCATGACACCTTACCTAAGAAACAAACTGTGTCCATGTGCATCTTAAAAATAAAAGGCTAAAGATTAGAATCGCTTCATCAGGATATCTAGGCCTGTAAAACTTGCCATAGAGTGTGAATTTGTGACTCAGTTGCACACAAGATTTTTACTTTTCTTCATTGTAATAAATATTATGTTAACCAGTCAGATGACTGTCTACTGCTCCCTATGCAGAGCACTGACACCTGCACCCAAGAAGGCAGATAGTTTGGGCCTTCTATTTTCCTAAGCAAAAGAAAGGCCAGAAAGAGGCAGAGAACAGGCAAACCGAGACACCTCAGCAAACAGGCAGGCTGAGGATCAGCTGCTAGGCCAGTATTAGGGCAGAAAAGGAATATCCATCCTTACAAGCATAAGGAGCAGGGTGAGGAATTTTAATGAAGATAACTCAGATATAACCAGACCTTTGGTAACCTCCACAACCAGCTTCAGGGCATGGAAAACATGTAAAGAATTACTGTGAATTCTGAGAAAAGAAAACAAAACAGATAACACAGTGGAAATAGGCTGCAAGAAGCTTAATTAGGGGCCTGAGAGGAATTATTAGTCATCTGGAAAGATGGAAGGTTCAAAGTGTTCCTTCTGCTTCCTTTGCATAAAATCTCATTGAGATCCTGGTACAACACTCCCACTGTGAAGCTCAAGGACCCAGGCTGTACACGGAGTGTAAGGAACAGGGATCCATTAAAAAAAGAGAAAAAGGAGGAAAACTGGTTTGGTCAAGGCAAGACTGAGGAAAGGAAGCATCAAAGAAGATGGCATGTTCTTCTTGCTATCCTGTGTTGCTTGAAATAAATCAGCCTTTTTGTTGTTTCAGCTGTGTGATCTGTGACACAGAGATGCAAAGTTTGGATGCAAATCTGACAAAACTGCAGATGGGTGTCTTCTATTTACAGAGCTACCATTCCAGTTAGACAACAGTCATTGCCATCAGTTTGAAATCAGTCCTCTGAGATTAAACAGAGTCCCAATTAAGCATGTCTGGATCCAGTGTAGTGCACCGTGCAAATGTTTTAATATTATACACCAGTAGGTGTTTTGAATCGCTCAATTAAACAACTCCTAAATTAAAAAAAAAAAAAAAAAAAAAAAAAAAAAAAAAAAAAAGGAAACTCCTCAATGAGGATCAAAAATATTGTAACAACTTGATGCCATTTCATTTGAGAAAAAGGACATTGAAAAAGCCTGGCTGGTCAAGATGTACATCTGTGAAAGATTTACCATACAAAAAATGATGTCCTGATTGTGGCAGTATTGGCGGACAGTACTGACAAATTAGTGCTTAACATGGTGATTTATTAGATATTACTTAAGCTCTCTGTGTTTTTCAAGCGTGAAAGATTTGAAAAGACTCTGGACAACAAAACCTCCATAATTTGATAAAGATATTATGATTTTATTATTATGTCAATGCAAGATATTGTCTCTCTCATTTTCATATGCTACATCATAATATTTTCCTGTTGTTTTCTCTGCTAACATTGATTATTTTAATTTATTTTCATAGCCAGATCACTAGGAAAAGCAAAAGGATTTTTTGTTCTTTATTATGGTATAGCGATAAAGAGATTTAAACCCATCCCCTTTGCCAATCACTGAGTAAGGAAAATAGATATTTCACCTGATGCACTGATTACAGCTTGGGTTTCATAAAGCAGCGAGAAATGTAATGACCTTTCAGCTATCTTTCACTGCAGGAAAAACCAGCAAGGTCTTAAGTCTCCAGCAGACCTTTTACAAACAGTAATATTCATTTCAGGTAACTCAAAAGGCAATGCAGAGAACAATCCTTAATATATTGGGTAAATTGAAGCATATAAATCACACTGTGTATATTTTAATTTCTAAATAATTATTTATGGCAATTTACATAAGAATTTGGGCTACGTCTCAATTCTCCAGTGCAATACAAAATAATTTGCCATAACACTGCAGATATTGCTGTTTTCTAACTAAAATTTACATTGAATTGGGGTAACTACCCTCTAGTCATCCCCAACCTGATTAAAGATTCTTCAGTGCTCCAGTAACTCCCACAGCTGAGATGCTCCAGTTTGGCACAGACCACGCCATTGCTGCACCATCCTTATGCTGCATTTCACCACTCCACCAAGTAAACAATTTGACATCCAGCCAGCAATTCCTCTGAGAGATACTTGCTCCTGTTTCTAACCACGTCTTTAGGAATGGCTACTTCCATTATTGAACTGAAAGAGCTCCCTAAATCATCTGCTGAACTGGAATCTACAGAAGCAAAATCACCCATGCTATGCCCTTGATCTGATGGGCCACATTTTCTTACCCTTATACCAGCCTTTTCCTAGCATATTTGCAGGAATTCTTTGACTCTTAAATATCAAAATAATTGAGTAAATATCAAAAAGTAGGCAAAGCTCAAAGTTATCTAGAATAGAATTTTAAGAATATTTACCTCCTCCATAAGAATAATACCCTCCCTACTAACTGCAGCTCTGAAGTACAGTTGAAACAAGAGAATGTTCTCAATTCCTCTGATAGCAAAAGAAGAGAATGCTGACTAAACCTATTATCTTCTCTGTGTGCTTATTTTCACTTTTATGTACAATAAATAAAAAATGAACTGACGATTCTAAAATATGAAGACACCATATCATTGTCACTGTTCTTACAAATCTGATCCATTCAAGCTGCTGAAACCTTTGAAGTTGGAAAATGCTGCCATGAACTTCTAGCATTGGTAATTAAGACATAGTGTGGCAAATCAAAGGAGACGTGCTACCTTGCATCTGCAGTTCCTTACTAAAAAAATGCAAGCTGAGAGTCACAATAATAAATCAATTGGTTCTGCTTTTCAGTAGGAAAAGACCTGTTATAGAACTTGTTATATTATAACTCAATCCCATCTTGTATCCAAGATCAATTCCTCTTTCTCTTCATGCTTTATGATCATTGAATTTCTTTTTCTTAAGGCTAATTTTTCTTATAGAAAGTGAGGGAAATGCTGTGAGGTTTGAGGAAAAAAAAGAAAAAGAATAAGAAAAAAGTCTCTCATCATTTGTCTTCTCAGTGGGGAGAACAGGAACATTTCCTTTCCCCTCTACTACCACATTTTTATCCTTCAAGCTGTTGTTGTTTTCCCATAAATTTCAGCAGGTTGAGCTTCTGAGGCTGCGCTAAGATTTGGGCTGGGAAAACATAGCCTATAAAGGTTTATTAGCACAACTGGGTTAAGCAATGTGTGAGTGTGAGGGAGCCTTGTGTTCTGGGTTGCAGACTCCTTTCACATTTCATAATGTATTAAAAACACAAACTAAAAAATATTTCAATAAAAATAAATTAATGTGCGCTCCAGTTGGAAACCTCACTGCCATATTAATTTGCCTACTACATAAATCAAATTCCTACATCTGATAAATGGAATTGGATCAGTTTAAGTCATGGGTTTCATTAAAATATTTTTTTTTCCTACCTCTATTCTATTTTATTGTTTAGTTTTTGCTTCAAAGTGGATTGCCAGATAAGGACTTATTAAAAATATATATATGCCTAAAGGGCACCGAGCAGCTTGTTTGATTCTAAGAAGTAAAATAAGAAAACCTTCTACATAATGATGACATTATTCAACATTTTCAGAAGTGGATTTTACATGGCCTTTCCTAAGTTTTCATCACTGATCTAAAGTTTTTCATTCCTTCCCAGAGCTGTGAGCTTCTCCAGCTCCTGTAAATCTGTGCTCTCCAGCCCAACCCACCAATCCACACAAATTTTCCAACCTTAATTGCATATGTAGGGTTGAGCTCATGCTGGTCACTTCCCTTCTCTCCACCTGCTTGTGCTACAGTGGCAAAGCCTCGGGGGCAGATCTAAAGAGAATCAGAGAAACTTTGACCATCTACAGCCATACATGCCAAAGGCAGATCTCAGATGCAAACTCTCCACCCATTACCTTGGACCTCTTCTGACATTTATTAGCAAAATACTGTGTAACTTGTTAGATTTTTTCTTTTAAATCACACAAGGGCAAGTTACAAATTCCTGCTGTCACTCATGGGTACTCTGAACAGTCCTGAGCTTAGCTGTCCTGGCTCTGACACTTCCTGCATGATCCTGAGTGGATCATTTGTCCTCCACACCCAGGAAATTGTCTTTATGGAAACCATAAGGCACTCAGGGCTGACCAGGTTTCTCATTACACATTTATACAGCATCTTTTGCAATAGGGCATTATAAAAATAAATATGGGACCTCTGTCTCCTAATGTGCATTTTTTCAGTCTTTCACCACACAATTTGTCTTCCAATACCACGACTTTCTTATTTTTATTTTTCCTCACTACCTGAATTGAAATTCTCCCAAAACAGTAAAAGATCCCCATTTCTCTTGACATCAGAACATAAGTACACAAGGTTTCATAACTTCTGAATGTCTCCTTATATCTCACATGGGAAATACATAGAGCAGCTACAACAGGAGTCTGCCACTAAAAACCCTAAGGGGCAATAGCTGTCATCCTAGTTGTAAAACATAAACATGATTTTGAACACTAATGGTATTTAAAAAAAAAATACACTATTATCATATATTTACATATAGAGATTTAAGTATAAACTAAACAAAGAGAAAGGCAAAAAAAACCAAACCTTTTTTTCCCTTAAACCTAATTGCATTTCTGACAAGACTTTGATAAGGAGGTAGTGAGAGGCTGCAGTGAAATGAGCCACATAATCAAACCCCACCCAGAGCACAGAAACAGCCCCAGTGTCCATCCAAGTGAGTGTGTCTGTAATAACACAGACTCACTTTGCTGCTCTGGGCACCTCTTTTGGCCCAGGAGATTATTCCTGCTGCTCCCAGAGGGGGAAGTGCATGGGGCTCACTCCTCAGATGCTCCTGGATGAAACACTTGACCATCCTCCACAGCAACTCTTGGATAGAGAAATTTAGAATGATATTTCTCAACATAAGACACTTTCCCACTGATTTAACTAGATTTGAGGAAAAAAAAATCACATTAACTTGAAGAGACATTTTGAATTGATATTTGGAACAGAAAACTTCATCCCTTGTGCTTTTCGGACAGCTTCCCAGCCCAGAATTAAAGACTTTTGTTTAGCAGTGAGCCTTATTCAAACAAAAACAAAACAATGATTCATAACTAATCAGGGAAACTCACAAAACAAATGAAAGAACCTATTTAAAATGCAACAAAGAGACTGTAGTGGAGTAAATGCTCCCAATTTCTGATTACACAGCAGTAACAGCAAGCTAGTCAGTGAAGCTTCCTAAGCTGCACCCTATTTTCCTCTAAGTCTTAAAAAAACTTGTAAGGAAAATGACAGAAGCACTTTTTCTGTAAATACAGCAATTACAAATAATTTTCAGCTAAAAATCAGAAATAAATCCAATAATGCTTTGTGATACCCATTCAACTAAAACAGTACTTTCTAAATAAAGACTTACTAGGCTTGTGTATTTTTCTTTGAGCATTATTTATTGCAGTTAATTTTATCCTATAAAAGAACCCAAACTAAGGGGATTACGTTGTGTCTGAAGGTGAATATATGTACACACACACCGGTGTGATTGACTACATTCATTCACCAAGTCCTGTGATTTTATGAGTCAGAGATTAAAACCTATAGAGAGAAATAATCAAATACTTTTAGTTTATTTTCCCACAGCAATGCCATAAACTAAGATTATATTTGTGAGATGCATTTGACCTCATTTAGGTTAATAGGATCAAAAAACCCCTAACATTTTGAAGGCCATATTTTTCTCCAATACTTCTCAAAAAAAGTCACAGAGGTAGACTTCAATACCTTGAAAATTTTAGGGTTTTTGTTAAGAGAAAAATCTTTCTAACACAAAGTATTGTTAGGGTTAATTTGGCTTCAAATGAGAACTTTGGTCAGATCTCTTGCTTTCTGGTTTCCAGCCATGGTAGAAGAAGCCCAATCCTAAAATCACCATGACATAAAACTGGGCCATGTTTGAGTGAATTGCTCCAGCCACCAGCCCGATTCACTCATCACTTGGGAACAGCTGAGATACTCTCATATCTTGGTACTTATTTTTAAGGCTTTCTAAACAGAAATTCCTTTTTCCTGATTTCACAAGTAGTTTTGGTGAAAGCCATGCGTATACAAAAAAAAGTCAAAATGTTGAAAACAGATGCTCTGTTTTTTCCCTCCCACTTCTAGAAAAGTATTTTTCTTTGTTTTTAAAGATATTGCTACAAAATGCACATATAAGCATGGTTATAACATGTCACAGATAATAAAGCTTCATAATAGTGAAACTGTATCCAGCACAGTGAAAGAAAAATCCTTAGAGAAATGACTCACTGAGAAAAAGCCCAGTGAAAGCCATACAGGTCTCTGGAAAAGGATACTCAGTCACAGAATGTCTTGAGAGCTGACAGCAGTTGTGATTTTAAAAAAAATCAAGGCTACATACAAGAGGAAAGAGAAGAAAGAATAAGTCAGATTTAAATACATTTTAACAATCTCCGAAACCAGATAAGTGTTCTCATGAAATCATGTTTATAATACTATATGGAAAAAAAAAAAATCTAATTTTTTACAGAAAGATTTGCTGTGACTCAACCAAAAAGGGAGAAAAAACCAATAGCACCCCAAACCAAACAAAGCTAATATGTTTAATTACTACCATTAATTTATCTCAAGACTTGTGGAAAAAATCCATTCAGAAATTGCACAAAAGGTCTTGTATAAACATGTATTTATGCTTCCTTCCTCTCTGGTTGTGAGTAGAGTTGTGTACATGCTGAGGCACTGGCAAAATCAGATTCTAAAATTAGAAATCTTCTCTGCACCAAACTGAATTTCTGTTCTGTGCCTAGTCAGCTCTCACCCTCCTGAGCAGCCACCATTTCACCTTTCATGGTGAAAATGCCATGGGGCTTATTTTTTACATAAAGGGACTGTCTAAAATGAAAAAGAAAGAGAAAAGAACATCCTTCCTCTGAAGGGTTTATCTCTTCCCAATTTTTAAGCAAAGAAATTGATTTAACAAATATCCACATTTTCCACTTGACCTACCACGATCTCCCCAAAATCACAAGTTGGCATGTGCATCTCCTTCAAGTGAGTGACATGACAGACATTAAATCTGACAACACTCTTTTGTCACCCCCAAAACATTCATAAGTATTTCCACTGATGCACTACAATCATTGGTATGTGTGCAAGCTCTGGAGGGCCAGAGCTTTAGGAAGTCTCTAAGTTTTGTCCAGGAGTTCTACACTGCTAAGCTCAGCATCACAAAAATATTTCTATTCTATTAACATCCTGTAAATTTTCTAAAATACCAGTGGCTTTGTAGAAACAGGCTTTGTCTAAACTCAGGAGGATGGCTGTATATTAAAAAGAATAAGGCTCAAGTGTGGTGAGCTGCTTCCTTAAATAAAGTTAAATAAGAAAGTCCTCTACGTGCTTCTCAGATCTAGAGCCTAATCAGAAGCATGATGTAGGAGGAAATCCTGCTTAACAAAACCAACCAAACAGAATGGCTTTTATTGTATCTGCTTTTCCTGCACTGGATACTGATATGGCCACATTCAGGATGTACAAACAGGAACAAGATCCTTTAAGTGGCTTCCTAGGTACACAAGACAAGCTAGAGAAATGAAGGTAAGATAGGTAAAATCAGAAAAGAGATTAGGAACAACAAGGATTTCTTTAAGTCTGAGGAGATATGAGAGAAACAGAGGGAAAAAAAGAAATAAAAAGTCTGGGGAAATTAGCAAGAGGTTTCTCTGTAATGACAGTTCAAAGAGATTGGTATTTTTTTATCATTATTATTTTTATTTGGAAAAGGAGCTTGTTTGTAAGATGTGGCTGTGAAGGTCTCACAGTTCTAGCAATTAGTGTTCTGCTAATTAAATTGCCACATCAAAGAGATAGACATTGTAGGGTAGCAGGATGAAAAGACACCTGTAGCAGTGGGCTCTTTTTTAGAGGGTGCCAAGGTTTGAGCATCTATTGATTAAATGCTGCAAACACTCCTGGTGAATACTCCTCTCTACTTCCTCTCAGTGGCACAAAAGCAGCAAGCAGAATCTCGTGTCTGAAAAAATATAAATGGTTTGGTAAGAATCTAATATTGTAAGGTTGCATTATGGCACTGAATTTTATCTTGTAAAAATAGCCTCTGATCTTCCAAGTCCTCAGTTGTTACCAGCTTGGAGGAGCCCTGAAGTCCACTTTTCTTCCAGCATTAAGGACTGTTAAGTACATTAAATATAAAGAACAAAGTTTTTGCAACTACAGTGACATTTTCTTAATTTCAGAGATTGAGTATTGATACATAATCCTATACAGTTATTTTTATGGGCTCTGATACTTTTAGACCCAACTGCAAATTTATAATTTGCATTTCTTTTTCATACCATACAACAAATTGCACAGTGGAAAATTCAGGCAAAGTAAGATAGGAGAAGGGAGATGGAAAAGGGAGAGAGAAGGGAGGTGAAAATAAGTAGGAGGGAAAGAGAGTTTAAGAGTACATGAGGGGGAAAAAGAGGTGTGTGACAGCACGTGTGAGTGCACGAGCAAGAGAACATGAGTGGGGAGAGAAAAGAGCAAAGGGAAAAAGAGAGGTTTGAGAGAGAAGGGGAAGAGATTGAGGAAACAATTCTCTTTTCACCAAATCTTGAAATGTGGCCAAGGGAAAAAGCTGGTGAAATGGACTTAATGAAACCAACACCTGCTTCCAATATATGAAGTAGGATGATTTTTGTATAGTTGATTTCTTGTGTCAGAATTTCTGGTAGGAAATTGTAATTAAGAGCAGACCAGAAGTGAGGGGTGATGATTTCCTCCATTCTTCCTCCAATGGGTTATGTATTTTAAATAGATTTTAATTGTCCTAAGATAAACATGTCAGAAATGTTTAGTTCTAGAGAAGTCTCAGAGCTTCTTCATGCGGTCTGTGGTGTGAGGAGCTCCACTGAGTGTGGCTGCAGCTGAAAAGCTCTGTGCACCCAAACCCTCACTTTTCCACCCTGGATTCAATCTCCTGTACCAGAATTGACAGCTGATGTGCACATCCATGTGTCAGACTTTTCAGTTACCTTTTCAGATAATTGGCTCAAAATTAACTTCACTTTGAAAAAGTCATTCACAACTCTGTAGGTTATATATTTCCCCCTCATCTCTTTATATAGAACCAAAATTCAATCTCTTTTTGCTAAAACCTAGTTTGACAATCTTAGAAGAATGCACACTTTTTTATTAAGTTAGGTTTTGTTAAGTCTTAGGAAAAGCAGGTACTCTGACACATTTCTACCTCCGGCAGGGAAGGTTTTAGCCCTCAGATCAACCCTCAGGGGCTCCCATTTACATAATGAAACTAATATGCTAAAACACACTCCAGCAATTCTTCTGGATCAGATACTTTGCATTTATTGTGGTATTTTGGTGTACTCTTATCAGGGCAATTTAATTAGAATTATCCATGGGTAGTTTAGAAACTGAATCTGCAGATCATTTATTACTGGCCTGTATTTACTGATGCAGCAACAAACCCATCTGGTTAGGGCTTATTCCTTAATTAGTTCATTTAACATTTTTGTCCAAAGTGAATTGACTACAACTTTATACACGGCACAGGGCATAAATCAGTCTCTCCCCATCCTGTAACTGAGTGACTTAATGGGGACTATTTCTTGTTGAGGGCAATCCTTATACATTTCATTCATTGTGCCAGAACTGTCAGTGTGAAATTGTGACAACAGCTGGCTAAAAGTGAGGGATTATGACCTTCTCACAGTGATTACACGCTAAAAATTAATTGTGTTCCCCCCCAGCACTGTGGCATTGTGATTACTCGAGGCCAAGAGCGTGGGTGGGTGTGGGTGAGATGCGTGCAAGAACAAATAGATTACAAGGCACACAAATCAATGCTTGTTATTGCTAAGTCATAAAAAGTGGTTTCTAGCTAACCAATACTAAAAGAAAGAAAGAAAGAAACAACAAGTTTAATTTAATTACCAGTATATCTGTTTTGTACTCTGGAGCAACAGAACTACGATAAATTGTGAGACTAACATTCATCTGTGTGTTATATTAAGATGCTGGTACAGCCATATCTTTCAAAGCCCTGAGTTTACTCCACCAATCATTTTTAAAAAATATCTCAGTCCTTTTCTATGCCATAAGTAATATAGTAAATCTTGTTTCTTTTAATGTTACAACATCTTTCTTCTTGATGCTACTTTTTTTTGCCAGCATTTGCTGCAGGAAATATTGATCTCTGCTTCTTCAAAATGAGTTTTCCTTGTACCCTTTCTTATTCAGTGGACCCTACAGTTTGTATGCTTGGTATTGCACATTCTCTCTCTGGGGAAAACTGTTCTGCCACTTTGCAGTTTCTTTAAGCAGAATTCTTTTCACACTTTAAATAGCATTGTGCTGCGACAATTGTGAAAAACCAAACAAAACCAAACCCAACCCAACCAAAGCCTGTTTGGTTTATTGTATATATTTAGTTACACTCAAAACCATTAGCTGGGAGCCTGAAGGCCAAAACCAGCATTAAACCATCTCTGACTTAGTCATATCCTTTCCCAAAGCAGCATGGTAGGCTAATACAGGAGCTTCAAAGAAGTTTCACATATTTTTGTGATGATCAAAAGCCTGTGAAACATCTTAATTTGCAAGCTTGCCCTCAGTCACAAGGTAGTAGGATTAATATGGGGGTAAAAAAGACTTTTGGGCCAAAATTCAACACAGTATAAAAGTGCAATCCTAGCAAAAGTATGAAGTGACATCTCTGTACTTTTACACGTCTATTTCTTCATTACTTTTGGCACATCCTTCAGTTACCCTTCACTGTTGGGTTCAGATCTCCAGGAGCTATGAGTACTCTCCATCTATGTACTCACAGATGGTGCAGCTCAGCAATGCTGTTACTTCCTATAGACTGAAAGTTGTCCTTTTTACCAGTACAGGAGCAGCAAAGAAAAAGAACTGTAAATGATTTTTTTTCCACATGCATTTTTTCATTTGACCACTGATGCTGGTGTTTGGAAATATGGCTGTGAACACTGAGTTTGGCCGAGGAGAGAGAAATTTTCTCCAGTTGCCACATCCTATTAAACAATTGTCTTTCTTTTACAATGCCTGTGTTTATTTTCTTTGCTCCCAGCATTACATGAGCTGCTTTCCAGCGTGTGACTTGCTTTTAAAAAATGTCCAGTCAACACATTTTCCATGACATCAGTGAGAGCTGCTGCTCTCTGAACTTCTCCATATTTGTTTACTTTTCTTTAATCAAATTAATTAAACCTTTAGGTCCCCATTTTAGGAATGTTAGCAGTAGTACAATCTGTTGGATCTTTTTCCAGCAGAACGAAACAATAACAACTTTCAGAGCTCCCCTTTGAAGAGGTGTGGTCTTAGTGCCTCATCCAGCTGTACTGGCTGTGAGCACGTCAGTCTCTCCAAGCACACCAGAGGCAGAATCTTTCTTTCCAATTCTGAGAACTCTCTATTCTGCCTTTTTATGGTAATTTAAGTTAAAATTCTAGTTAGACAGAATGTTTTTATAAGGCAATTACATTTTTTCGTCTACCAGGTCACTGACGCAGGGAGTAGGGAAACTGAGCTTATGATAAAAAAAATAAAAAGCCATTTTTTAAAATTGTAATTGAAATCAAACTAGAAAAAACCCTACGAAATATTGAAAAAAAATTTACTTCAAGTACTCACAATGTACTTGAATTTTCTATTTGAAGAAATAGTCATTTAAATAGAAAATTTTTATCAGATCAATATTCTGACATAATGCAATACAAGCAGCTTTATTAGAAAGCTCCGCAATGCCATAAAATTACCCACAAGGGTTATTTTTTCTGCTTTAAGAAAAGATAGCAAACTTTAAACAATTATTCCCCTCACCCAAATTTCAAACTATATTTTTAGCAGTACGTGTTTCCAATTGCCAGCTGGCAAACTAATTCTACTTGTGAAAAAATAAAATCCTAAAATGATTATAAAAGGTGGCACATTTGTACTTTATTTCATTATTTATTTTCTTGGCTATCTGTTTTTTCTTTACAATTCGTTGAATGAACATTATAAATGTGAAATATTGACACGTTTTAATGTGGAGGCTTCTTTTACTTTTTTAAATAAAATTAAATAGTTTTAGATACTACCCCTAAGCCTGCATTTAATGTCTGCTCTTATAGTTCTAAAGTAATTATATTTTTATATCTAGTCATTACATTCTGAGATGATTCCATGTTTCAGCTTTGCTGGATATTGCTAAGCTAAGTAGATAAAGGCATCTGCATGTTGCACTGTACCCCAGTGGCTCTGCTCAGGCTACATGGGAAGCAATGAAAATACAAGATCCACAGCACAGACACAAGCAGTTGTGTGCTCTAAGTAATGTGCTCCCTGATCTGTTATTGGCAAGGGGGTGTCCATCTAAAATTTACCTTTTTTCCCCAGTAATGAGTAATGGTAATAGTAAAAGGGAAGGGAAGGGAAGGGAAGGGAAGGGAAATAGGGAAATAGGGAAAAAGGGAAATAGGGAAATAGGGAAATAGGGAAAAAGGGAAAAAGGGAAAAAGGAGGAAAAAAAAGGAAAATGGAAAAAAAAAAGGAAAAGGGAAAATAAAAGGAAAAGGGAAAAGGATTTCCCCCCCCCCCAAAAAAAAATAGGTTTTTTGGTTTATATAAAATTGCAAACAATCCAATTACAAAGATGTCTTAACACACATCCACATAATCACCTATATTTGTGATCCAGGACAATGGGCGCATGCCATTGATTTGTATAAGAGACTGCAGACATCCCTGAGCATGAATGGTCCCCCTGTCAGTACCAGACAGGACCTGCACGCAGCCAGGTGTCAAGGCCATGCCTCTGGGCAGAGGTACTGTCCCCGGGCCCAGACTGTGCCGGCTCCCCAGGGCTGGGCTGCCCCGAGGCTCTGCCTGCCTGGAGTGCAGGCTGGTGTCTGCCTTATCTCCCATCTCCCCGAGTATAAATGGATGTGTGCCCGGCTCTAAGACCTCACAAATCACCCCGGGTGGAATAATAATTGTACTTGTAGCTGCAGCCAAGCTATTTCACAGACATGTGGGGTTGGCAGGAAAGTGAATCAATTTATAAAAGAGTGTGCAGCGTTAGATAAAGCCCAAGCCCTGACAGCTTTATCTGATAGGTTCAGTTTGTTTTTTCAGAAGTGAGTAGCCCTGAGGCCTTTTGCTGAGTTTTATCGAATAGTCACTTTATTTTAAGCAACAACAGAGGTTTAATAGGAAGGAGGAACATGCTGAAAGGTCACCTGCAGTCAGGTATTATCATCTGAGCAAATGCAAACTGTACATCACGGGAACCTCTCTACAAACTGACAATAAGCATTCATCTCCTAGGAGTTGTTTCATCCCTATGCTCACACTTAAAACACTGCTGAATTTTCTTGGTTACTTGAATATGATTTTGATGTAACTGACATGGACAGAGTAAGAAGATATACTGTAATCAAAAAGAGAGAATAGAAGAGAGTGGAATTCAGTTCATTCAGTAAAGTTCTTTTACAGAGCAATACATTTTAAGATAATTTCCAGAGCAGCAAATTAAACAGACACAGAAGCAAACTTCTATACATCTCAAAATTATTATGATCACTCAAAGTAATTACCACTAGATGCTAATTTCATATATTGCCAGAAAAACCTTAATTAAACATTGTAAATGATGGAAAAAAAAAAAGAGAAATGAAAGGAAATATCAGAAGTTTTAGGGACTATTTTCCTCAGTTTTCCTTATCCATGCAAATGGCAAGAGGTTCAGAGTTAAAGCAAATGTATATTGCATTTAATTAATCTAACTACAGAAGCAGAGATCCCGAGTCCATTGAGCCAATGCACAGATTATATGAGGAAAGCTTGTGAGACAAACCACTGCAAGAGCATTCAAAGACCCTTTCATTGTTTTTAATGTCAGTTACCCATTTCATTACAACAACAAATGCAAAAATCTCTACACAGAAATGGTGGGATGAGGAAGGTGCATTTAAAGAACAAGGCCATGATTTTTCCTGAATGCCATCACAGCACTGCTCACTCTATTACTTGCAGAAGTAAGTCAATCAATAATTATAAGATAGTCAAAGATAGTATTTTTACAAGGCCTAAACAGTAAACCCATCTCCTAGGTTAGAAAAAGTTCCTAGTACACAACAAAAATATCCTGTAAATTATAGCTGAAGGCAAATGTTTTAAAACTTTAAACACTGGGGCTTGCATCTCAAATCCATATTCATGAATCAACATGAAAAAGAACTTAGTTTAAGTGGCCACAAAAATTCTGAACAACTAAATGGGAATTTCCAAGATTGATGAAAAATAGTGATCGGCATTTAGGAAACTACAGTTTTAGGGCTGGGTCCCAATAATTGTTAAATTTGTTTCATTCTTCTTTAGAAATTTTGAGTAAATATTTAACACTAATAAGTAGATTCTGTTTACCTGTGTCTATGTCCCTAGGATGCCCAGACACCAGCCAGTGGCAAAGCCCTCAGCTCCTTACATATCATTCTTTAAAAGCTGTGATTTTGCTGGAAGAGTCCAGATAACATCCAGCTCCTGTCCATATGAGGACCATGTCTCCACTTCAGTAAGTTAATAAAACTCTTATCATTAAGTGTTCCTTCAGACTTTACAAAAACATGAGGACCCTGTCACTCGAGTTGTCAATAAACACTTCAGCTATTACAATTTAAATTAAAGATCTGAAAAAATGTCAAACATGTAAGAGAGCTGTGCTTGCTACTCATCCCAAAGAGTATAATTGCATTTTACACACACAGAAACTAAGAAACAGAACAGATGGAGAGGATGTCAGCAGGGCTGGCAGAGCAGACCAAGTCCTGCTCTCCTCATTCTAAAGATGCAATCTTTGCACCCCAAATTTCAGGAAACTTGAAATCTGAGCTTTGCAGTCTTTCAAGTATTCCCTGTACTGAAGAATTTTGAGTTGTACTGTCAGCAAAGACACACAGGATCTGTACCACAGACATGTGCAAGGAGCAGCAGACAGAGTTCTGAGTCTCTTTTGTTTTTCACAACACAATGAGCTTGGAATATTTTGCTTACTTGGTATCATTCTGCACTGGGTTATCTTTTTTAAAAATGACAGATGTGTTTTATTTAATTCGTAGACAACCATACATTTATTTTCAGGTATCTGAATAGAAATTCAAAGTATTACATTCAGGTTGATTACTATACTCAAGAACCTAAAGAGGGTAGGGAGGGTTGGATTTTTAAAATCTGATTTAATAAATCATTTATTCAGAAGAATTTATTTAAATATTCATAGAAACTCTTTATCTTTAAAAAAAAATCAAATCTCTAGTTGGGTGTGGGGGCTGTGCATAGAGCAGTGGGAAGCAACAAATCTCAGGAAGTTAAAATCCAACTTGTCAATATTTTTATTTTTTCACAACAAATATGTCAAGCCCCATTAATTATTTAGGCTATGTTTTTTGGCCCCCACCTCACACTGTCTCTCAGTTGCGTATGTTGTTATTCATTAGCTATGAAACACTGCAGCACCTCTCCCTCTCCAGGACCTGCCAGCTGCCTCCATCTGGCACCAAGTCCCCCAGAGAAAGGGGCTCCGTTGCTGCCCTGCCCGAGCCCTGCATTCCAGCAGTCCCCAGCAGGAGCTCTTTCTTTCAGTCTTTAGCAGTCGTTAGCTCTTTCTTTCAGTCTGTCAGTAGGTAGGTCCTGCTGTGTGTCACGACAGGGTTCTGTGCCTCAGCACCAGCGATGCACAAACCCAGTGTCACTGCGTGTCCTGTCTGCAGCTGAGAATGGCAGGAAGAGCTGCTCCCCGAGGGCTCCATGAGTGTGAGTGTGTGCGCGCTTTCAGCAGCGCCCTTCTGCCCCAGCTGAAAAGGGGGAAGGAGCCCTGGCCACCCGTGGGTGTGTTTTGTGCGGGTCCTGCCCACAGGAAAGGCGCGGCTCATCCGTGGCACGCTGTGCACACCCCGCCAGCGTCCCCGTGAGCTGTGCCCTGTCCCTGGGCCGCTCGGGGATGCTCAGCTCTGCTGCTGGGGCAGGACAGGCACACGGCAAAGTGGCAGCAGCATCCCTTAGCCGGGGCAGGGGCTCCAGGTCCCCAGGCTGACCATGCTCCTGACATCAGTCCACACGAGGCGCGCTCATGATCCAGTGACAGCCTGAGAAACTCTCTGTTCATTTACAGCCCCAGTGGACTCAGTATCAGTGCTGGTGCTCTAAAGCAAATAACCAGTATGAATGAGGTCATCAAATTTGTCTCAAAACATGTCTGATCCATGAATTGCCCAGATCCAACTCACTAAGTTGTCTGCATTATATATTTATTTAGATGAGTAAGTGGCCCTGTTGGTTTGGAGCAGAGCACTGGATTTTGTGATATGCCAGTGCACTAGAGTGGAAAATAAACAGCATCCTCAACTGCTGAATAATTAATTCTTTTACTGAATTAAATATGAAAATAGTACAGGTCATTTAGTATTTCTTATGCTTTTTAATAATAGTCTCTTCAAAACCTATCACATTACTCAACTTCATATCAACATTTATTTTATTTACTCTCCATTTTTAATATGCAGCTCTCAGCAGTATTTTGTACCAACAGCCATATAAAAACATCAGATTCTGCCAAGTGGGAAGTGAAGCTTTTGGTACAACTGGGGTCTTGGCTCAGAGGCAGCTTGGGATTGTGGGTTAGGCTTCACAGCTCAATTTCCAAAAGTGGAGGTAGCAAAATAATTAATAAGACTATTTATGCAGTAAAAGGGAGTTTCCCAGGGAAAATTTTGTTTAAATATATGGGTCTGTCCATACTTCTCAGCACTGACAATAGGGTCCTGCTGCCTATATAATGAAGAGGAGAAATAACCTCAAAACACCCCTCATCACAACCAGAGCCAGACAAATGCTGATTTTTTTTTTTTTTTTTTTGATGGAAAATGTAAGCTTATTTAAGTCTGAGGCTCCTATACATAACCTCATTAGTGTCACAGCACAAAATCACTCTACCTGTAAGATAAACTCTACCTGCCCCTTCTCCTCAATCTTTGCTCTGGGAAGAGCTGCCTCATCCATGAATGTGGCAGCTTTACCAATGATGGGAAGTCCTGCTTCTCTAAGCACAACATGCTCTGAACAGAACTACCAGGACCCACAGAAAGTGATTTGCTACAACACGTCCTCGAAACCTGGGCCTGTACCTGCCCGTCTCCCAGTTCACATCTTTTGCCAATGTTTAGATTTTTACAGGATAAACTAAGCACCACATCACCCCACAAGTGCACTGATCCAGGACCACAGGGAGTCTGCTGGGGAAGATTTAGTTAACAGAGCTCTTTGTCAGAAAATCCAAGATGAGATAAAATTCAGCTCTCATTCCTGGAAATATTAAGGAGGGTAATGCCAAAAAAATAACAAAAATGTTGAGATTTGATAATACAACAGGGCCAGCTACAGCCATGCCATTGCCAATTTTAAGATTTGAACAATAGCCATTTTCTGAAGGGGCCCAAACAGCTCCAGTAGCTGCTCCAGCCCTTGCCATGAGATGGCTGGAGGAGATTAAGACGGAGGACAGTGCAGAGGCTGAATTATAAAGAAGGACTTGATGTTGGACCTGTTGGTATAATCCTTGTTCTCCTCTCGGGATAATGGTTTGTTCTCGGGAGGGTCTTTAGGCTGGTTCTACGCCCCTGGGGGAGGGCCAAGGCTGCCAGTCAGGCCAAATTTCTAGAAGGTTCCCCCGTTGGCGTCGAATAATTGGTTCTTATTTGATTGATGTGTTTTCCCCCCCCCGCAAGTGTGACGTGGTTGGTTAATGATGTTGTAATGTTTAATCTCATTGGTTCCCTTGGTTGACCCCTCCCTGGTTCTATCTGTGTATAAAAGATCCTGTCTGCTTAGAAATCACCGGAGATCTTCCCTCACCCTCACCTGGAATAAACCTGTTTGCCTACCCTTCTTGGTCTCCCTCTCTCTCTCGCCACTCCTCTCTCCCTCGAAAGCCACAAGCCGCCTGCCTGTGTTCGGTATCATTGGAGGTGTCGACACCCAGCGGAAGGGTGCTTCCTTTGGGACCCAGCGGACTCGAGGTGCGAGGTCCCTTACTAGGATCCGCCCTTCAGACGCGGAGCCTGTTCGCCCTTGCCAGCGGTCACAGGGTCCGATCCCTGGAAGCGGCGTCCCTCCCTCTGCTCGGAGGCTTTCCACCTCTTGGATTATAAACTGTGCTTGGCTAGGGGACGCAGCAATTTTCATTTGTGAGAAACAATTATTCAATATTTGCATTGGGGCAAAGATATAAAACATCTAGACAGAATCTGTTACTGGCAGGAGGGGGAAAGTGCCTGCCTAGAATTTAAAACTCTTTTCTTTGTGAAAACTTGAACACTATAACTTGCTATAAGATGTCTTCTAGCACTTTCTATTTTCTTCCAGTTCATCCACCCATACTTCTATTGTGAGTTTTGAGCTTCTTGATGATGGTCAATTAAGCAACTATTATAATGTAGTTGTTTATGCAAATAACAAACACCAGAACAGCACGTATTTGATGGAATTCATATTATTTTCCCTGATGATCAAAATCACTTTGTCTTTAAAAACAAACAAAATATCTGGAAAACAAAACAGATGATGTTCAAGTGATTTTTAAAGGGTGAAGGTTATACTTTAACCAAAAACCAACAATCCAACCAACCCTTCTCCAGCTTTTACAATTAAACTGAAAGCAACAAAAATGTTAGCAATGCAATCCAATCAATTCAGGCTCTCTCTGCTTGAAGTTGAGAATCTGCCAACTCATATAAAAAATTTGCATTTCAAAATGAAACATAAAATCCTTCTTTACCTGTTTGAAATGAAAAGACATCCCAGTGGAGCTTGCAAAATATATGCCCATTGTTTAATGACCTTCTGATACCAGTGAAAGAGCATCCAAGAACATTGCAGATAATTCTGGTCTAATCAGGTTAATGGTGGAAGCCAAGGCCAGGACTACAGCAAGCTGTTCGTTAGCATTTGATATTTCTGGCAAATGAACTCACTGCTGTTCATCCATTAAGTTCACATCCAACAAATGGTAACAACTGCTCCTGACATTCAGTACAGAATATTCTGCTTCCATATCAAATCCTGCTGCTCTAAAGAAGCCACCACTGACATGAGAGAGGAGGCTGTGCTTCTTCCAATGGCTTCTTTTAAACCAGCACAGCAATAAAGCTCCGTCTGAATGGGGCAAAAATTGATCATAATTTTTTACTTTTTCTCAGTGTGTGGAGGTATCTGGCGAAATTTTGTTCTTCATAACAATGCAGGACAGGGAAAATAAAGCAGAACTACGTATTATGTTCTCAGCCTTCATACTGAGATCATGGTTCACTGATCACGTGCTAAACATGATATTTTTTCATAAGTACTGTTCAATCTACCATGTGCAAGATTCCAGATTTCTGCTGGCTTTAAATCCCAGCTTTATGTGTCTCTCACAATCAGTATTCACTGGTGAACTACATGGACATAATGAAGCTTGCTCCAGCTGATTCCTGACCAGCTTTAAAAGGCCCGGAAGAGCTGTTTTCTCCAGCTGCAGTGTTGATTAAAGCTATCTCAGCAAACATGGAATGTATGAGCACTCAATTTCCAGCCATTCACCTAGAGACTGTCAGAAATGGAAGATTTGCTGAGGTCAGGCTAATATGTGTATAAAACTGATAATTTGTTTGGCCAGAAGGCATAATTTCCCCGTTCGCTAAAGGGGTTCCTGCTCTGCAGGCCAGCAGTCCTTGTTACAGTTTGAAGTTGTGAAATGCCTCAGATTCCTTCAGAGTACCAAATCCCTCTGCAGCCAGGAGTCCTGAATGACATCTGTCACCAACCACCCTGAGGAGCTGCTCAAGTAACTCCTAAATCCTCAGGCAGGGATGGAATCTTCCCCTTTCATGGGGAGGTCAATGAGGAAATGGAACTACTCGTAAATCCGTCTGAGGACACCACTGTGCCAGTGCCTGAAGAAGCTCTGAGCTGCCTTTCCCCCCCTGGAGTTACTCCCCACTGTAACAATCATCCTACTGACCTGTCCTCGTGTATTTTTCTGCTGTCCTGAAAAAGATGCTGGAGGTAAGCACATATGTATATTCAGAAATTCAGACAAAAGAATGTTTCTAAGGAGAATCTTAAATATTACTCAAGAGTCTTGATTTTTTGAAAGAACCTGGATTCTTATTTCCAGCCCAGGTGGAGGCTGGACTTGGAATTCAGCTAGGCATGTCTAGCTATAGCTGAAATTCACTGGAAGTAAACAAGACTCAGAGAAAACATCAAGACTTTCAGGCCAGCTAAACCATAAGCAAAAGCTGTAAAAACTTATGAAAGACAAAGACAACCATCAGCCAACAGCAGATATCAAAAAGAGACAATTCCTGTGGTAAGAAAGGAATCCATTTCCTCACAGTTGGTTTCTCCCCAAAGGTCTCTATCTGAAGCCTCAATTTTCCTAAGAATGATCACTTACTAGAAGTTGAGGAACAACATTCTCATTCTGCTAAATCTCATCTATTTCCAAATCACTGAAACATTCTGTCTGTCTCTTGCAGTTGCCTTGCAAATTGGCTGGCAAATATTAACTCAAGCTGGTCTACCAAAGCAGGTGATCAACTTTTTGCGCTTCTGTTTCAGTGATCCAGATAAAGTCTGGATACAACACAGACCATGTCTGCACTGTGCAAGGAGCACTTTGTAGGAGATCCACTAGATTCCTCTGGTGGGCTAGACTGAAGCTTCTTTGGATCCAAGCTGTCAGCTCTCTTCTGGCACTAAATGCTACCTATTTTTTTCAGTTACATGATATAATTTTGACTGGTTAAAAAGACACGTTCACTTTTTTCACTGTCGGTTGCCCATCTGTACAGTCTTACAATTTCGTTTGAGGACTCCTGAATAGTCTTTACTACACACTTTGAGACGTTACAAATATGAACTCTCTAAAACTGCAATGGTTATGCAGCCAACACATCACAGTTGCATAATTTAGGCAGGTGAAAGACTGGGAATCTAGCAGAAGATAAAACACCACAGCAGCTCTGACTTTCTCCATGACAGCTGTAAAAAGGTGAGGAATTATTTCATAACTACCTATACCACGCTTAGAGATACAGGCTTAGATACACTGCAAAGGTCATCTGAGATTTGCAGCTCCAGCTCTCAGTGAGAGCAACCTGGCAGTTCTGAATTCAACAGTCTGGCTTTGATCCTCAGGGAAATATGGTCCAGCCATCTCCTGCTTCCACTCCAAACTGACTGATGTACTTCAGTAATTGCTGAAGGAGAGACATGAAAAAAATTACCAATCTATTTAGAAGAGCCCATCAAGGGGTCTTTTATGTGTAAACATTTCCTGATTTGATGAGAACTTATAGGATAAATGATGTGTCTCACTATGTTTTTAATTACTTATTCTAGACAAGATTAATTGCAATTTATTTCAGTTGAGGTGAGCACAAGTATCAACATTTCCTATTGAGCACACATGTCCTATGGAGAAAGTCTATATGCTCCTTCTCTTCTTTTCTCTCCAGACTCAATGGAGATAAATTGTCTCCTGCTCAAGGTGCTCCTTGCTCATCAGCCCCAACAGCTTCTTCTAACTAAGTTCCAGCAGGGTTCTAAAAGCCCTGAGGCCTAAAGAGCTCAGTCCCTGTGGGGCTTTTTTTCCCCTGTTCCCAGGTTTGCCACCATGCCTGCACTTTGATGAAGGAGGCACCTCAAAATCAGGAGAAGAGAAACAGCCTGTAGCTCTGAGAGGCTGCTGCAGCTGCCCATGCCAAGGTACTGACAGCACAGGCGGCAAAGGGAGCAGCACAGAGGCAGAAAGCAGAAGCAGTGCAGCTGGCACTGAAATCAGATGGAAGGAACGAGACACAAGATCACACACCATTGCCATTTTAGAACAAGAGATGGAAATCGTGACTGGATTGTAAAAGTAACTGATAGCAGTAAATAAAATAAGGTAGGAAAAGCAGATGGAAGCAGCAACATACTTGGGTACATTATAAGACATTCATTACAAGACCACCTGCAGCAGAGGCTGAAACCTCATTAGTCATATGTACTTTTCTGCACCAAATGTGTGATATTTACAGTTATGATTAGTTTATAGACTAGTTGAAGTTTGGACCAATGCCTGGTTTTGTTCTTTCAGAAGCACTTGAATTATCTTCAGGGTTAACAGATATGAATGAGAAAAAAATATATAAGGTACAGTGGCTAAGCAGTAGCTCACCGAGCAAAGCCAAAAATAATGGGACATAGAGATAGAAAAACAGAATGAAAATAAGAGATGAATGTGGACTGATGGCAGACACTGCAGGTGTATGGTACTCGTTTATATCCAGTCAGGCAGTTAATGAAATAACCTATAGAAATGGGACTGTCTTTTAAAAACCAAAATTACTGCCTGATATCAGCTGAGTGATTCATCCTCCAATTTGCTGGAGATTTAAGCAGAACTGCAGTGTACATAAAAAATAAGTCTCTTTCTCTTATTGTTGATTTTATGGATTATCATGAAGAAACTGGGAAACTGTGGGTCACATTGAACTCTAATCAGATTTTAGTATTAGGGGGAAAAAAACCTTAATTTTTTTTAAATAATATTTTCTTAATGTAGCTCAAAGCATTTGTTTAGTGAAGAATGGTTCTGAATTATAGTTGCTAGTAGAGTTTTAGAATGCTGCTCTCACCAACCATTATGTGCATGAACTAGCAGAGAGCTTCTCAGTTGCAAATGGAAAAAAAGAACCAAGGCTGCTACCGTGGCAGGGAGAGAATGCAAAGAAAGGGGTGATGGAAATGTGGAATAGAAGGGGTCAAAAGGGATCATCTGACTCCTCAGAGAAGGAATGAGACAAACTTACCAAAAAGCTGGAGTGATGAGTTTTGAGCAGGATGAATGTTGGTCTCTCTCTGCCTCTCTCTCCTTCCCTGCCTATCCCAGCTTGTCTCCCTTGCCTACCCAGGGTACAAACCTGCACTTGAAAATTGCTGCACCAGGGCTCCTGCTTTACTTGTCTCCTCCATCCTTCTCTGCTCACCTGTACCTCACTGTGGAAGAAGGAAGCAAGTGGGCAGCCAGTCCCTGCCCCAGCAGTGCAAAAGACAAACACACCAAAACTGGAGGCAGGGACTGAAGAAGGTCTCAGAGAAGGGCTTTCCATTCTTCCTTCAAAGGAAGCTGAAGCAGACTGTTGCTGCTGGAAGAACACAACCCTTGGAGTACAGTTAATTGTTTTGTCACTGCTGATGTGGTGGATTGAATAATCTCACTGTGAGGCCACACGAGTGGCACTGTGAGAGGAATCATGGTCAGACCAAGAACGAGCCTGACTACCCCTCTCAGCAGCGGTGAGCTGCTGGATCATCTCATCTTGGATCAAATGCTGTCTACCTGCACCTTAAATTTGCCTGCAGCTCCCTTTCCAAAGCTGGCAAAAATGCAGATTTAGTCACAGAAGGCTACAGCTGCTTAGGTGAGACCTGTCTGTGCTGAAAATCAGCTCTCTTTGACTTTCTGATTCACTGCATTCAGCCCTTTGGATTACCACTGTTAAGAGCAAGTGTCCCAATGCTCATCAACTGGAACTTCTCTTAAGTCTCAGTGAGGAGTTAATTAGTTTCTATCTAGAAAAACAAGTGTCATATTGCTAGAATCTTGCCAACCTAGCACAGGGCTCTGTGCATCCTGTGAGAACAACCATCAGTTCAGCTAGTTTTGAAAAACACCCTGACTTACCCCAGGTTATCTGAGTTGAATTTTATTTTTCCAGATTTATGGCTGGCCATTGCTTTGTTTTATATCAGCATGTGGCAAAAATTGATAGGTTTTTGCTTTCTCTCTCTTATATTTTCCTTGGAATGCTTCATACAAGAAATCTAGTAAGGTGTTTAGAAAGTCAGCTGATATATTAAGACATTAACAATCTGAGGAATATCAAATTGCTTGGAGACTGGAGAGCAAAACAAAAAGAGGAAAACTTCTTGGGAAGAGATAAGCACGAAGAAAATATATAATTTGCAGAGCTCTACAACAAATGACTTTAACACATGTGTGCACATTTATGTTATGTCCAACAGAAAATGTCAAAGGAATTTTCCACAGCTCAGCTAAATGAACACAGACTTTTCTACAGGTGAATACTTCTTAAGAGTTCAGGTGTCTTAAACAATTATGTACCCTGTTAAAACAGATGACATGTTCCATACAATCCTGGCAACTCTTAAGAGAACCATTACAAAGTTTATGAAATCTTTTCTAGGTTGTATTTGCTTCGTTTGTATTGGATATATTCTGGATTTATATTCTTTAACAGTGAAGACACAGGGGGTCTACATGATACAGAAATAAACCAAATAAATCCAAAATGTTTGAGCAAAAGTAAATTGGAGTTTATTGTGTGTATAACAACAAATGGACACCTGAAAGAATTGATGGGGATGCTGAAAACAAAATGGAATGGCAAAGTCTACTACAAGAAGCTACTGAAGACAACACTTGAGATCCAAAACTATTACAAACATATATGTGCATAGCAGACTATTATCTACAGTTGCTATCACTGAGAACATTCTATATATTTTGGAGAAAGATTGATTAAACCCTGAAGCACAGTCGCTGGTGAGATCAGGATTCAGACATGTGTGAAGATGTGCCATAGTGTGTCTGCCTGTTATAGGCTCTTCTAAAGAATCTTCTAAAGTGGTTTGGGTCACTTCCAGGGATAGGATATTGGACTGCCTGCTTCCATCCAGCATGAAATGTCTCTGTTCCTATGAATTTCTAAACTAAATAATAACTTTTGCCTAAGGACAATATTTATGAAATTATTTACTGCAACCTCTTTATGTTACTGTTTAAACACTACTTAAACAATTGATACATGCTTATTTTTACCAGGGAGCCATTTGTAAACTCAGTAAAATGTAATTCATGCCAAATATTTCTTCATTCATTAATTGAATTTAGTGGGTTTCAACTACACAGGTGCCTCAAGCAGGATTATAACCTGCAACTCTTCCAACTTTTCAGGAGTTTCTGATGTTCATTAATGCAATTTAAAAAAAAAGCTATAGTTTCCCTGTTTTATATTTTCTAAAGTCTTGCATATTTTTTCCCCTGGAATTCATGTGTAAATCAGCTACATCTGATTCTGTCTTCTTTTAAGACAGATGAGCAAACAATGATGTGATCTTAGAGATGTACCCTGGGTATGAGGAAGAAACTCCCAGCCAAACAACCAACCAACCCCAAACAATAACAACAAAAACCAACAATTGAAAAACCCCCCAAACAAACAGAAAGCTAAGAAAAAATGACCAATCCAAAGCTTAATCATGCTGGGTTTAGGACAGTCTAATTTTTAAAAATCCTGATCCTGAGCAACACAGGCTATAATACTGTGAAAGCCAACCTGATCTTTCCACTTATACTCAATAATTTCCCCAAATCTCAGTTTCAATCATTCCCAGCACATATTTACAAAAAAAAAAAAAATAAAAAAATAAAGATGACTTAATATTTTCTGACATCAATTCTGTGTCAGCCTATGCTACCTGTGCTCTGCCTCACATGGTACCTTCCAGCATAATTATTCCATTTCAATTCACTAATGAACAATGCCTCTCACTGTGGAGCACAGAATTTCAAATCAGTTTTAGAAGTTCTTACATCAAACTTTTCTTTGTCTATTTTTTATTTAAATTGAAATCATGACACTGACACAATTAGCAGGAAGAGCAGTTTGATTGACATTATGGTCAGGTTGTCTTTTTTTTTGAGCCAGAGTAAAACAAGGAGAGCAGAGCAGTACAGCAGAGATATCATAACATCCCTCTGTCATACAAAACATGACAAGGTGCGGGCTTTGAGGGAAAAAAACCACACAAAAATACCACTCTATGGAATGCCCAGTATTTCACTGATCTTTTCTTGTAATCATATTATAACAATGGTATTATCATAATGCAAGAACACTACTGAATATATTCTGTATTATTCTAGTGCCCAGATACATTTCCAAGTGATCTACAAGCTCAGAAAAAAATTAATCCTTACTTCCAAAAATTCTACAAGTCTGGTAGTGGATTGTGGGGGCCCAGACAGCTCCAGCAGCCGTTCCAACCCTTGCGATTAGGTGGCTGGAGGAATCTCGGATGGAGGATGATGTGGAGACCGGGTTATGAAATGGACTTCATTCAACTAGTTGGTGTAACCCTTATCCCTTTTTTGAAGAAGTGGTTTGCCCCTGGGAGGTTCCCTCATTGTATATCACGCCCTTAAGGGGGGATCAGAGATGTCCATCAGGCAAGGTTTCTGGAAGGTTCTCTCCAGGGCGTCGAACGATTGGCTCCTTGTTGACTGATGTGTTCTCCCCTCCCATTAAGTATACTGTGATTGGTATTTGATGTTGTAATGTTTAATTGTATTGGCTATCTTGAGTGTTCCCTCCCCTGTTTGTAAAAGTATAAAAGATGCTCCCCACCCTTGGTCGAGAGGAGATCTCCCTTACCTTCCTATGGAATAAACCCTGTTGGTCACCCTCTTCGGTCTCCGTCTCTCTCTCGCCGTATCGCACTCCCTCTGGAGCCGCATCTAGCCTGGCATGCAGACCTGCGCCCGTGTTCGGTACCAAGGGGGGTATCGACACCCAGCTGAAGGGTGCTTCCGCTGGGATTTTTAGTGGACTCGTGGAGCGAGGTCCCGTATCTGGATCCATTCCACAGGCACTGGACCTATCCAGCCCTGGACAGCGGTCCTCAGGTCTGTACCTTGGAAGCTGCGCTAGCCCTCTGCCTGGAGGCTTCTACCTTAGGGTCATCGGCCAGGCGTGGCTAAGGAACGCGGCAGTGGATGATTGTGTATTCACTAAGCCACCAACATCAAAATGAATACACAATCATCCACTATGCAGCATTAGGCTCTAGGACTAGAGAGAAAATCATTCAGATTAACATCAGCCAATGCTTTCACTTTTCTGGAAGTTTAGTGTTTGACAAATACTTCTGAGGGGAGATGGATGTTTAAAGAATGGTTTGCAGAACGTTTTGGGGAGCAGCTCCTAAGTATGATGTCCCAGTGAGACAAAGCCAAAACACACTTATGAAGTTTTCAGTCATATTGAAAAGCAAGGGATGATCAGATTCAAGAATAAAATAGTTTAGGCTGAACAAATGAGGATAAGTTGGGTGGGATGACAATCTTGAAAGTGAGGACAAGTGACTTCTCTTTGATGATACAGAAAAATCAGTGGGGAGATACAAAGCCTGAATGATGAGTTAGAAAAATGAATTTATAGGGATATGCAGAAAACAAGACTGCATTTCTCCAGGCAGGAGAAAAGGGGTTTGCAGCAACCAAGATATGACCTGGTGAATCTAGACAGCAATTTCAGCTGTGTGGACTGACTGAAAAGGTGCTGACTTAGAGCTGTAGGGAAGAATGAGACAGCATGACCAAGGTTGGAGGGAGGATGTGAGGATCTGCAGAAGCACCTAGAGAGGTTGACCATGGTTTTTTGAACTACAAAAATGGAGAGTCCTGCTTTAAACTGAATGAATCTTAAACAGAACAAAACATGTTAAGGAGGAAACTGGAGAAGGGTGCTAGACCATAAAAGATAACAGATGTCAAACAGGATCCTGTGGTTCTCTCCTGGCACAGACAATGCCGGCTTGACTTTCAATCAGTACTAATGGAAACATCTCTCTTCCTCCTCTAGAAAAGGATGCAAGAAGATTTGATATAAACTATTTTTTAAAACAACAAGTCATATTTAGTATGTGCTGATGACTTGCTGCCTTTTATATCCATATGTTTTTGCTATGACTAGCCCATGTTTTTCAATTAATCTGGCAGTGTGATTCAGTGTAATCCAATCAAGGTATATAAAGAGAGCTGTGTATAATCAGGAAAGTACTAAAACAGAGCTCTTCTGAAAAGGCATTTGGTGTGATGGTGAAACTTCAGGAAACTGAATCAGAAATCTGAAGCAGGAAACAGAAATCTAAAACAGTGCTACAAATCCCAGTGGGACAGCCATTTGTAGATGTGAAGTATTCCCACCACAAATCTTGGTATTCATGCATTATATAAAAGTAAGTGTTCTTCTGGGAACAAATAGAGGAGAAAAAAGAATCTTAGATTGTCCTAAAACATGGGGCATTATTGTTCTTTCCCATGCAGTTCAAAATCTCAGAGCATTCCTGTTTTGAACCTTTATTTTTAGGGATCCTACCACCAGGTTTCACTATGCACGTTTAGTTGCAATTTAGAATGCAAGGTATAAGCCCAGAAGTGAAATTATTTTAGTTAATTGAAGGGGAGAATGTAATCAGTCAGATTCTTTTTCTAATTAAAAACTGCAAAAAAATAATTAATTCCAAATGCTTTCTTGCACAAAATAGCTCCAAATCAGATAGGGATTTAGGATAATTCAAGCTTGAATACAGAGTTGAAATCCTCTCCACAAATTTCCTGGATATTTGCATCCAAATTTTGGACTGGAAACAGTTTCTGTTCAGACATTTTAAAAGATGTAAAACAAGATGGCTATAAAAACTATACATACTCTACATATGTTCTGAGCCCTTCAGGGAATTTGAAATTACAGTCTGAGTTAGAGACCCAGGGGCTTAATTTGGATTTGAAAGACCCACGAAATTACAAACATACCAATGTGTAACTGCTTCATCCACATAACAGAAATACCAACTGTTGGTACAAGCAGCATTTTGAGAGGTAAAACAATTTAGTCAAATGCTCCACAATGTTTTTTACTGGGAATTTTTCCTTTGTCTCACATAAATGTTCCTTACTATATTTTAAGATGATGTTTGTTTATTTTACCCATCCTAGACAGGAAGAATAAATTCCCTTTTTCTCTGCATACTACACTGGAAAAGATTTTCACACCACTCCTTTATGCCAAAAATTCCTATTTGCTTTCTTCTTTTTTTTTTTTTGTGAAAATTATGCTGAGTTCCTTTTCACTTTGTTCAAACAATTTCTATTTCTCTGCAGTGGAGTGCCCAGACCTGAACACAGCAGACAGTCTTTCCAGTAATATGTACAGTGGAGAACCATTTAATGGCTTTTCTGGGCTGCAGAATATACCATGGCTCTGGGCACTGCATGCATGACATTATTGTGATATATTGTGGGATTACTTACTCCCTTGTGACAATATGATATTTGTCACTTGTGATTTATGTGTGATTTCTTATAATTGTCAGGTCTGGTTCTGAAGGATTTCCAATTTTACCTCCTTTGGTGAATGAACGGCTTATTCTTATCAAAATATAGTATACTGGCTTTCAGTGAGCACAAATACAATATATTTTTAATCAAGACTTTGACTTTGCCATTTTGAGCTCAAAAATAGACTAATGCTTTCAGTGCTTTTACAGAAATTGAAGTTAAGCTGACTACTTTATAATTTTCCTCTCCTCTTCCATTTTTTTTTAACTTATAAATCTTTCTTAAACTTCCTCTGTATAACCTATATTCTACACATTCTCAAAGATTAGGTGTTGATCTATAAAGTTCAATTTGTCCAAGTGATTTAAAAAAAAAAACCAAAACAATCAAAAAAACCCAAACAATATCAAATAAAATCAGTGAATGATCTATAAAGATATTTTGTTAGAGATATTATAGGATTAGTTTGTTCTTCTCAATCTGCTCATAGCAATGGGTTGTGACCTCTTAAACTAATTTTCCTCCACCTTATTATTAGTCCAGAAGTGACTTTGCAGTCAAAAAGTCGGAGGTACTGCAATAATTAAATCAGGAGTACAGTTTCCATCACCATGTGGTTTACTTGTACTCAACAGCATGGCGGATAAGAGATCAGTATCAGGATATCCTTCCAGAATTTTCCTAGCTGTGTATCCCTGAAGGAAGCAGGACATTGTTTACAGTTCATTTTTTTATGGCAGATTTTAATTGTCTCTAATACCAATAGAAGTGTGTTGTGCTGCATTTGAGGCAAGATACAGCAGACATTCTTTGCAGGTTGTTTTTTGTAAATTGCATTAAAAGATAATAGTTAATAAAGTATGTTTTCCAAATCATAACCTGAAACATTATTTACATATCTTTCAACTTACATTTGCTGTCACCATTACTTTCTACTCTACTCGTCTGTGGAGGTGACTGCAAACCAAGATTTTTATTTTCATTACTCTGGGACTTTTAAGGGCTCACACTTCAGAGTTAGCTCTGCCACCTGAAAATCTGTCCAAGTGATAATGTTTTTGTATAACTAAAGCATTTCTCAGAGCTCTGTTTTTGAGGCAAGCAAAACTCTTTTGGTCATGAAATATTATTGCTAAGCAAGTAAATTCATTGACAGCCTTAGGTCAATGCACTGAATCATCTGCTCGTGTACCCATAGCACTCTCCAATTGCTTTGCTCATTCAGATTGGATTTGGTGGTGTCATATTCACAATCCCTAGATAATCGCAAATCTGCACAAAGAATACTGTCTGAATATGACCCAGCTATGCATAAAAGGAGTTCCAGCAAAAAACCCTGGTTGTCATTCTCTGTATTACCTCAGAGAAGGAAGCCCTGGGTAGAGGCCATTCTGGGGAGCTGATTAATTCACTAACGAAGTAGGTACAGATCTCCAGCAAGATGAAAATCTGACAATCCCAGACTACAAGAAACACTGAATGAAAAGCATCCAATGCTAAAGGTCCAAACACTGAATATTTGAATTCTGAGCAAAGTCCAGCAAAGGGATCTGCAAATGACAAGTTGCTGTTTCAAACACAACCTTTGGAAGCATCTGCTGAGGTTAAGGCATTTCCTTGCTTTGAACACTCAGCTGAATAAGGAATATACACTTTAGCATTAGAGGACCCCTTTGATACAGACCTCAACCACTGTGTTCAAGGGGAATGTGCAGCACCCTGGAAAATTAACTCCGTGCCTAAATCAAGTGCTAGGGAAGCTCGATAGTGAGAGATCAGTTTCTGAATTAGTGTGATATGCTTGAGTGTGGAGTTTCTTCCTGCTTTTCAAAGTAAAATTTTATCTGATGCTTTGCTTTTAAAATTATTTGAAGTTTGGAGTCTTAAGCAGTTTGTGACTAAAGAAGTGTATCATCTTGATAGAAAAAATTGTTTTCTTGCTGCTGAAAATTAATTGTACGGTTATCACAGACCAGGGAGAAGGAGTAGAATATCATTTGAGTTGACTTTCAATTAAATCCTACATAGATATATTAAGTAAAGTCAGTACTGTGCTGACTTAAAAACACCTGCAGGTCTTTCCTAAAGCTCTCATTTACTTCTGGTTGAGGCAAAGGATTTAATTCTATTTTCAATTCTAGAAGACTCAGGCACAATTTACATTTGCTCAAGATTTTAGAGGTAAATAATATAACAACCCTGACAGCCTATATTTAATGGTTGTTTAAGGTACATACACACTATCAGATGATAACACTGTAGTGACAGAAGTGCTAGGCAGGATATCTTTTAAAAAAAGAGATTATGAATGAATGTTAGCATAGGATATTTTTTCCAGTACAGGAAATAGTCCTGTGGAATATGAAATCAGATTTTAGAAATTATAGCCTTTTGTGCCTTCTCAGAAGGTCCATGTCAGCTCAACTGCTAGAATAAAAAAAAAATTAAAAATTATCTGTTCCACAGTTTGCATGAAAATCTTATGTCCTTGCACAGTTGCCACATAGCAAGTTAAATATATTGTTCAGTACTCAAGAAACTAATTCTTTAAGAGTTTCAGAGAGAAAAATACAGGAACCACCACAGTGGCTGTGAAGTCAGGAGTTGGTTTGGTCCCACATCAAGAGGCATCTGGAGGCAGTTAGAATAAAACTGCCAAGCTGATGCAGTTGGCAGCTTTCTGTGTTCAGAGAATAGAGGTGTGCTCTGAGGAGCTGGGAGAGGCTCTTCCCTTGTGCTGCACTGAGCCACCACCCCACAAAGCCCGGCTTGGGAGACGAAATGCACCCTGAGCTGTTTGAGGAGGGACCTCAGCAGCTCCTGTGAGCATCATGAGCACAGCCCAGGCCCTCCTTTTGTTTGGCCTTCTGCTCTTACATTTGCTGGCAGGAGAAGCTTGTTAGAATAGAATCATTCACCACATGGGACAAGGCAAAGGAAGGGTTTTTCTTTTTCTTCACTTCACCCCTCCTTTTCTGGTTTTTTTTCTCCCTCCAAAGGGAGACATTATTTAGCTTTGTAACAAAAATCTCATCGGTAATAAGCATGTGAAATATATTGCCTAATTATACTGCAGTTATTTTATGAAGAATTCTGAGCTTTTGTTCAATTTTATTTTTTTTCTTCTCTTGCCTATGAAGAATATTTTTGAATTATGCATGCAAACATAATTAAGAATAACAATTGGTGAATTATACCCTGGTGACATTGCTCTGTCTTTCAGTCTCCCACATAATTGTAACTGTACTGAATTTATGGAAGTGGAAAAGATTCTCTACTAAAACCATGAGTACTCTGTCTAGAGTTACTTTTTGTGCCAACAGCACTAAATGTAGGAGAGCAGTTTTGCTATCTGATTCCTGCTTATTTCTAAGTGATTAAAGGTCTATCCTCTGAACTGGAGAAGTATTGACCAGGTATATAAATGAGTTAAATTCTAGCAGGGGTGCTGGAGTTGGGTATTAGGAAAAAAATTAAAAAGTGCTGTTTAGATTATAAATATTTGACCAATATATCAGAGATTGTTAGCCTGAATTATGAACTTTTCAAACATGAAGGGAATTATTCACAGTCCTTCTACTTGATATATGGAAGGTAGATTCTGAATGCAGTGTTTGTCTTTTGTCCTCTTTTGAATGGAATTTCTCTACTCACACACAGCCTAAGAAAAGATTTACCCACAGCTGACCTGAGATCAGCCCCCTGAAATTTATCAGAAATTATTCTGAAAATGACAGATCTGAATTTATCTTCCAAGAACTCTTACATCTCAGCTGTATCAGAACTATAACTTTTATTCGAGTCCTCCTGTTACTGGAAGGTTGACATCTTTCAAAGAAATCACTCCAAACAAAGGCTAAGAACACTTTCTTTTAGCAAGCATGCATAATTCAAGAATAAAAGTCTCACCACCTATGCAAGATAGGCCACTAGGATAAGTAGATTGTTTTCCCACTCTGTGTATGAAGGAGTTCTAATATAGGACCTTTTTTCCTATTATTGCAATATGAACTTGTTTTACACAATATAAAATATAAAAGGTTATTTTAGGCACTGTAGAAAATACATTTATTTCCTTGCAATGAATGGGGTGGAAAAAGCCTGAAAGCAAGCTCCAAGTGTATGAAAAGGTTGCTAACACTGTGCATAAAATGTAGATTTTAATTCTAAAAATGGGCCTGCATGAGTGCCCTCCTCATGTCTGTGGGAGTGACAGCTCAGGGCAGGACTGGAACCTTATTTGGGACATAACAGGAAACACTGACCCAAACAAGATTGGGTTGAGAAATCTTTAGAAAAATACAGTCTTGAAAATAATCCAAGACCTCCTAATACACAGTGTTCCATGGTGTGATGATACAGGGGGCTCTGCAGTCATCAGATCTGGATATATCACAAATCATCTTAAACCAATGAAAAAATTGCAAATTGACAGAATTTAATGGCAAAAGTGATGTTTTGTTTCATCATTGCTTTAACCCAGCACCTCATTACTTATGGGTTTTTTGCCTTACTCATTCAATCTCAGATTTTTTATTACAGGTTTGAGTCAGGCCTTCAATAGAAACACAGAATATCCATCACTGCCCACAAAATACACATATATTCCTTATATTGCCATTGCACTGATCAATCAGTGGTTCAACAGTGAAACTGAAGATACAGTGCCATTAATTAAGAGTCTAGCTTATATTTCCTCCACTATTTCCTTTATGGCCTTCATAATTTCATGAGGTCTCACTGATCTGTTTTCTTGAGCAAGTTCCACTCTCTATTAGGAATTTACTTTAAAAGATGGTTTAAGAATTCACAGAAGCATAGGAGGAAAGTCAATAGCCTGAATTCTGGGTGTAAATCCATGGCTAGAATGCATTAGACAGAGCTGTGCTGTAAGCAGCCTATTGCTTCCAACTGCAAAACAGTTTATTCAAATTGACCTAACAATTGTTAAAGCATCTCCTAATTTATTAACCTTTTGAAAGAGTTTCTAACAGAAAGCTCAGCATAAAGAGCTGAAGGAGATCACTTCAGAAGCCTTGGATGGAAATAGGCTCTGATGAAGTAATTTTCAATGTTGTTTATTCTGTTATGTTTATTTGTCTGGACAACTCACATTTTATTAGATGTATGATGCCTCTTTTTTCCTTGTTTCCTTTATTTCCTTTTCACATTCTTATTTTTTTCTTTTTTTTTTTTTTTTGCCTCTGACACCCACAAGAAGTACTTAATGGTGAGAAGAAGACAAGCAACTTTGAACCCGAAAACCCTTCAATCCTTTCACTGCTTCTTAACTCGTACAGGTTAATTGATTTTTCCTCTCAACACAGTGCTGATGCCAGATCTACATTTCCTCACTTTCAGTCTCCTGCTACACCTAACAGTGTTCTGCTATTATTCTTTGCCTGTAAGAATTTCCTATATATAATGTTTGAAGAAGGAAGTGAACCTGTCTTTCTATCTCTCCCTTCAGTTTCAGGAGAGGTTGATTTAGAGAACTTCAGCACTTCTTCACATAAAATGTACTGAACCAAGCAAGAATATTATATTTTGTGACTCCAGAGTCACTGGAAGACTATATTAAAAGGGAAGACAATTGCTTCTAAATGATCTTTGCATGAACATACAAGTGCAAACATATATAAAATAAACTAGAATTAACCATTTAAAACATCTTCACTTTAGGGAGAATACTATACTGTATACAATTATTGTTAGTATGTTACTATGCTGTAATATTATTATTGTTATGTCAGAGGCAATAACTACTGCGTTTCAGACCAAGAAGGAAGGTAAGGAAAGAAGGCAGAAGACAGAGTATGACACATCTGGATTTGAATTTTTTGGTATTTTTTTGTTTACTTTGTACAGAAAATGCTAGAACGCCAAGACTTCTCGAGCTGGAATTAAATAGTTTGCAACCTCACCCTTCATGGCTTGACAAACAATATTTTTAAGAGGCTTTAGACTGGATAGCTCCATCAACTTGTCTTCCCCTGTTCAGCCCTACTTCTTTCTCTCTATTAAAATTATGGGGGTTTTTTAAGTGACACACAGAGAACTTTTATTTGATTTATGACTTCTGCTGTCATTAAAGAGTGGCAGTGTATTATCTGAAAGAATTCTTGAAAATGTAGTGCTATTCTGTCATAAACCACCAGCAGGAATCTATCACTCACAGAGTTGTAAGATTTACTCTGAAGAGTTTGAATCTGTTAATTGACACGCAGAATTAATATTAGAAAGAGGAAATCAGGCACTACTTAAACTCTTCATGTCACTGAATGATTGCATTGAGTTGGGAATCATGAAGTTTTGGGAAAGGGAAGGCAATGTGACCTGTCTCCTTGAAAACCAGAGAACTTTGCATAGAATTATAAGTGTTAAAAAAGCATAATAACAATTTATATTTAAATAGACACTTTCCTAATATAACTCTCTGTGTGTTGTGTACATATACATATTTTATATCCAAAAATAATATATAGAATTTTTTTCAAGCATAAAGAAATAGAAAGGCCTTACATAGGATAAATCTCCCTCTATGCTTACTGGCAAAACAGCATGACATCAAGATTTGGCACGGAAAAAGAATTTCAATGAACAAGTGAGGTTTATTGCATATTGATCAACAAGGATAGCACTCATACTGAGGTAAGAAGTGTGAGCCTCCTGACTTTTCTGATTTACATTAGCAGAGGATACAGTTCACAGAGTGCTTCTTTCAGTGTATCACCTTGCTAAACAGCAGCTATTTAAAAACCCCGACAGGTAGCTCAGATGCTTTTGCTTGAGAAGAATCTCCCTGACACTCTAAAAGCACACACGTCCAAAGGTAAAATTTATACGTGGCTGGAATGAAGCAAAGAGTTTACAGGTAGAAAATAGAACAACAAATCTTTCTATACTCTCATATAATCCTTCCCCATTAACCCACAGAATTACCACCTTCCAGCATTAACCCACAAATCATGCATTTAACCTTAAAGCCAGTCCTTCAGCTTTACTGAGATGCTGTGTGGGATGCATATGAGGATTATTTGGTTTAAGTGTTTGGGTACAAGGGGAAAACTTAACAAGCAAGAAAGCTGAAGGGTGTCTTTAGGAGCCAGAGAGGAAAATATTAGTGCATGAAAGTCCCCTTGCTGTGTTTCCTGATGGTGTTGTCAACAGTGCCCTCCATTAACAGAGGCATGAAAGCAAAGCCCTGAAGTGTTATTGTGAACCCCACCTCAAACCAGAGCAGTAGAACGAATCCAGGTCCCTAATATCACATACCTAAAACGTGATACCCACCCATTTCTAAGGTTACACTTAAATCAGGACTTTTCTATCAATATTATACACCTCCACAGAGTTTATTGTTCTAAGAGGAACATGAGATTATCCATAGGATGGCACATGGTGTGCTCCATAAAATGTCTTCATGTTTCTCTAATCTCTGCAATCCCATTCTTGAATAGAATACCAGATCTGTGAGTTATAGGTCATTGAATGTTATCATATATTTAATTCAATTTCCATTGAATGTTTTTATTTCTACTAAACAGGGTATGAATTCATGATATTAACAATAATTATTTGCCAGAGTGCCAGCGTAACTCACTACTTCAGGAATTATGATAACAAAAACCTTGAAGTAGAAGTGATAGATCTCTAGTAGGCAGGAATTAACTAGACCTTCAAACTTCCAGTTTTCAGAGAGCTCAGGACACTTTTAGTATAGCATATACGTATTTTCTATTTAATCTATCTCTAGATAAAAACATCTCTATTTAAAAACAGAATATCAACTGCTTGAAACTTTTTTTTTTCCTCAAAGATGGATACAGAAACCTCAAGCACTCTGTAGTTCAAATGCAGTATATCCTATGGAGAACTTGCACAGCCTACAAAAAATTTCTGAGGTCCATCTAACACAGAGAAATCCACTATCCCATTCATTTTATAAAAATGGAGCATTATGAAGCATAATTATTATAATTAAAATAATTACCTGTAGGAAAGATAAGGTAAGATCAAGTAAGAAAGATCTTTAATAATTATTTTCTCCCCATAAGTGTTATTTGAGTAAAGTTCTTGATTATATAAGGAATTGTGAATGATGACTGAGAAAACAATACAAACAGAATAATCCATCAGGGAAGAAAAAAAATCCATTAAAATCTGTGAAAACTCTTTAAAACCTCACTTGACAACTCCAGAATGAATGAAATGGTTTTGGCACAAGATGTTGACAAGTTATCTGATTCGAATTACAGTTTTACATATTGTGATTCTTTTATCCAAAACTTTGAAATAGAACTTGCAATAGACTATACCAAATTAGTTTAAAAATTTTTGAAAGAATATAATTTAGTATAATTTAGAAACTGCACTATTATTAATTTCTAAAATTCAAATCTTTTGGTACAACCTACAAATGAAAAAACATACACTAAAACTAATTTGACAATTTTTTCCAAGTTTATTTCCCTTTTCTCCCCAGCTTTCTCTAAACACAAATCTTTAGAGAATTCTTGAATCTTTCCCCTTTGCTACACACACAATTATGCATTTAAGTATATAACTAAGTAAGCAATTGTCTTGCACCAAGAAAATCAATATTTTTTTCAACCAACTGCCTCAACAGGTTGAGGAAACTATTGAGTGTCTCCTAATATAGAGAAAAGTTGGCAAACCTCAGTTATTTCAGACAAGAAGAATGGAATATCTTCTCAGCCCCCTCTGACGTGACTGGCTGCTCTACCAGCTAAGTGTGAGTAGAAGAAGACAGGGAGTAGAAGTTTCTCAAACAGAGAAGATACAAAAGTCATTTGGGGTCTGTATAGATCATTATGGACCTATAATACCAAGTTCAGGTAAACTGGTTTCCTTATGTTTTCTTGGCGGACCTCTAAGAATTTTATCAACATGGAACCTGATCATCTAACAGATTTCAGTGTGGTCATCCCTCCAAAACCTTACTTTTACTCCCAATTTTTTGATGAAGGCTGAAGCACAAATGTAGCAAATAACATGCTCAGCCAAACCTTGAACACAAGTTCAAGCCATAGTTCAAGTTTCTCAAGCCATAAACTTCAACTCGTACTAAACAGATCCAAGAAAAACGCAGACTTCTCCCATCCCAAAATCTTAAGTTGTTTGCCATGCCATTATAGAGGGAATAAATAAACAAAAAGTGCACAAGACCTATTCACTCCTCTACTGCAGAGAAGAGTCCAGTTCCTGACATCAGCACTGAGGAAGCCAACACAAACATATCTGCCATGTCTATCTGTGAAAGCCTGATTCAACAACAGGAATAGATAGATAAAGTGCACAAAAAAGGGGAAGAAGAAAGCCAGAACATGAGATTAAAAACAAAGCAAAACAAAATAGACCCCCCAGCCCCCAAAGCATCCTGTAAATAGTTATTCCAATTGTCTTGTTTAGGTGTTGTAGGGTTTTTCCTTGCTTGTTTGTTGTTGTGGGCGTTTTTTTGTTTTGTTTGTGGGAGGGGCTTTGTATTGTTTTGGTTTAGGTGGTTTTGGTCTTTTTTTGTTTGATTTTTCATTGGGTTGTTTTTTGTTTGGTTGGGGGGTTTTTTTGTTTGTTTGTTTTTTTGAGGGGGTGTGTTTGGATTTTTTCTCCAGATTTTTTCCTTAGTATTTCTGTTCTGATAAATAATAAATAATTGCCCAGTCAGTTTAACTGACGAGGGTCTGAATCAGTTCTGCAGAGTGGGTGAACTAACTGTTGCTTCCATGAGTAGGGATCTGAATGTTTTCCATCTTCCACTTTGAAAATCCAAGTCCAGTAAAATCATGTGTATGAATTTTTAACTCCCTCTCTCAAACCAAAGCTCTCTATAGCCCATGCTCTCTGAACTCTGACCAGCATTAAGGTAGAGCCTGTTCAAAAATACCAAACACAAGTCAGCATTAACCCAGCCCTGACAAATCCTGGAGTTACAGCACAGCTCTCAGACAAATGAATATTCTAGAAGTAAATACATTACATAATAAAAATGCACATACCAAATGGTGAAAGATTAATTTGGACTCCCTAATAAATTCATTCTTCCCCAATTTATGTCAATGATTTGCATATAATAAAATTGTCCTTGAGCAAATATCTGATAAAGTAATAAACCTGTCAAGTGCATAAATTGACTACTTGCTAAGACTATCTGGCAGTTGGTTCATACAGAGGCAGATGCTCTGCTATGACACGGTAGCTGCAGGAAACATTTGTCTGTTATGTGATAAGAGGGGAAAACAGAGTAAAGATTAGCTTGGATTTTACTCAAGCTCAATATTCATCACAGAGGAAAGGAATATGCTCTTTAACCAAATCTGCATATGTTAAGTCCCTTGAAATAGACTTTTTTCAACTTGTCTAAAAAGGATAAATGTTTTTTCTAAGTATGAGAGGAGATTAATAAATGAATATTTGCAACTGAGCATTTATTTTTTTCAGAATGCTTCATGTTGATCATGTTACTTAATGAATAACCAGCAAGTAACAAAGAGCAGAACAGGAGTCTGCACAGACAATATGTTAGACCATAAAAATCTGAATCTAAAACATTAGTCAGGATAGGTCATTAAATACTCATGTTTTCAGAATACCTGTTTTAAGGATGATTAAACTGACACATTTACCCCAAATTCATGTCAAAACCGTGGTATTCAGCAGTCCTTTCTCTCAGCCTATAGCACATGTACATGAAGGATTTCTTGTTCAGAGGCAAACCTTGAAAACAGCACAGTCCCTTCTAGTATTACATGAGACCTACTTCTCAAGGAAAAAATGGAAAAATACTGAGGAAACACAGATATCAGTTGTGAGCTACTCTTCTTCCCCTTTCCTTCCCATCCCCTGTGCCCACGCAGAAACTTGGAAGACTGTTCATACAAAGACTGTAAAGTAAGAGCATTTACTGGGTTAAATTAATCAGGGAAAAATGGTATTAATCTTGAGATGTAGTTTCTAGTGATGATCTCCCTGAAATAAGCTCCCTCTAAATCATGTGGAGTAAAACTAATTTAAATGAATTAAAGCAAAAATGCAGTGTTTCTTACATTTGATCAAATAAGAAAAGAGATAAAATTGTGGGTGTTCCTGCCTTCACTTCTGCTCTTTTCTTTAAAAAACAGAACAAAACAAACTACAAACACACAAAATCCCACACTAACTTTGTCTTTAAGATAGTGCTGAAATTCAGAGAAAATCCCATAAAACAGATGGATTTCTTACAGTTAAGTAGAAAGCACATTAAGAGAATGGCAGACCTTCGCTTTTCAAACTCCTGGGAAGTGAGACTTTTCAAGGAGTTTGAAGTGATAATTGCCGTGCACGATGCCAACTATTTGTACGGTTGTGTCCAGTTGGAAAAGCCAATTTTCAGCATGTCTGCTCCTGATATACTTTGAGAAAATATGCCTCACAAGCAGAAAAATCAAAGCTGTACAAGAATCTGCTCCTGGTAGAAGTGAGAAGCGGGTGCTTACACATAAGGAGCTGTCAGAGTCAACTGAAAAGAGTCACCTCATCAACAACAAAATGACAGAGTCAAAACTGATCCTGTCCCAGGTCTATTACAAGCCTCAGATTCTCCAACTCAAAGCTTAAGACAGACTTTATGTATATATATAAATCCATATATTTTTTTAAAGGCAAACACAAAACCTAAATCAACAAACTGCACTTTTCAAGAAATAGTTATTGCAGAAGAAAGCTGCTAGTTATATATATTGACCTCATTATAACAAGATGTATAATATTTCCTATTACCTGTACTGCATAATATTTGTATTATTGAAAGTTAAACCCAAAGCAATCAGGTTTGTATATGTTACTGTGATTTATCACTTCCAGCAACAATGAAAAAATTGCTCTCAGTTCTCCAGAGTTTCTCAACTTTGTTGCACATCATTGGAGAGTTTAAAAAACCATGTTTCTCATCTCTGAGAAATAACAAGATTGTTGATATTGTTCCTTTCCTTCTAGCCATTTTGCCCTGCACTGCCAATGTATTCACAACAGCCATGCTAAGGTTCTCACCCAAGTGACAGAAATCAGGTAACCTGGGGGAAGAGCCAAGTACCAAGCTCCAGCACCCCAGGGCATACATCAGAATTCTCCTCTCATAGAGCACCAGCTCAGACATTGCCAGGGAACAGGAAACACAAAGGCTCAAGCACAGCCCCACAGAGGATACTGCCAGCATGTTTAGGCTTTATTCAGAAAACATCTTTCTTTGCATCAGGCTCTATGATCAACCTGCATCAGCACTGGAATAGTGAACTTCTAGCCAATGTTGTAAACGTTGAATATAATTTTTTTAAAGACTTAAAAGCATAGAGTACAGACCTCGAGCTAAGGTATTTCAGCAGGCCTTTCCCATCATGGTTATGCTTCTTTGAGGACCTGGCCTTCATGTTGTGCTTATGCTAGTTATAGAGACTGGATACCCCACAGGAGATTGGTTACTGCTCCTCAATTCCTTGCCAGACCCAAGAGGCAAATTACAAGTCTGCCTCAATCTGCAACAGCTGCCTGCAGTGCCTCTGGAGTCAGGCAGAAAATAGAGACTGCAGAGTCTATTTCAGTTTCCCTGCTTAACCCTTCTGCTTCCCCCTATCTCCCAAGGGATCCTCGTGTCTCCAAAGTCAGCAAAGAAACTGGGGTTTTTTTTGTTTTTTAGGTTTATTATTATTATTATTATTAATTTTCTTCCCGCTGCAGATTCTATATGTACTCAGCACTCTCCTCAGGCGCAGTTTCAGATTGCAATTTTATTCTCTGTGCTGTCAGGGGAAGTGGGGTGACACCTGAAATTCCTAAAGTATGTTTGAACAAATTGGCACTGCAGTGAGCATAACTTACAGAACAGCAACAAGGGTTTAGTTAAATAAAAAGGAACTGGGGCTTTTCAAAAATCTTGCTAATGAAGGTGCACCTAGATACAGTTTGCCTAATAAAAACAATATATGATCTAGCTGAAGACTCCAGGGCATTTTCTATGCAGAATGACAGAGAGTAGTTTCTTATCCCCATCTACTACAAGAAAGCAAAAATTTCATTCAATTTATGGAACTACATTGGCATGTGAAAAATTAGATCCCAGTCTATTTCCTGAGATGCCTAAAACCCAACATTGAAAATCCTCCTAATATGATTAAGCAGCTCCTCTGTGAGCAAGACTGCATTTGTGAGCGATTCCCTGGGTGCTGCTGGGGCTGCAAGTGAGCAGCTTATACCAAGATTGGCTATGGAGTACACATGGGAGGAGAGACTCAAAAGAGATATGAGGAAAATCAGAGGGATAGGTGGGAGTGGGGGATGCTTAAGAGTTGCTATATTCATCTTCATAATAAATTACTTGGGGAAAAAAAAAAAGAAAGAATGACTTAGAGTTCTTGTTTAATAGAAATGTCATACTTTCAGAGATCTGTCATGATGCTTAAGCTGACAAAATTCCCTCTATACCCTCTGTTACTGAGAAATATCTCTTCCTCAAAACTTAGGTGTCATACATATGTTTGCAATAATGTAATAGACAGCCACAAGTGATTAACTGTAAGTGATAAAAAATCCTATTCATCTGTCTGAAAAAACCAACAAAGCAAACACATGACTACTATGAGCCTCCTTTCACAAATCACCTTATTTAATTGGTGTCATTCCATCTCTGACAATAAGGCAAAATTCAGCATCAGAATATGAAGTAGGAGCTTCTTCATAAAATGCAAAGAATTCTCAATTAGTTTTCTTTTAGAGTCTTTGCCTTTCCTCACTATTATTCTCTCATCTGGCATACAATGGTCAGCCACTCTCATCAACAGAGAAATCCTTCTCTCATATCTCCCTGGGCTCCTAGAACACACTGGGGCAGGGTGAAGGGCCTGGGAAAGCACTTCCAGGTGTCTTCCACCTCCCTGATGTTTGGCAGGGGATTTTCTTTCTGCTGGGTTTTGACATTCTCAAGCTCTCTGTCATGGACAGTGTAAATTCATAGGTAAGTAATTACAGTTTTAGTAGAACTAAAACTCCTTTCAGGAGAGATTTCAGGCTGAGCAACTATTTACTTAATCTTCTATGAACTTAAAGGGAAGAGCTGTTCTTCACAGGTTATTCTATGTGTTTGGGGCTCCAAAGGGTCAAGTCCTGATCTTTAAATCCCTGGTCTAGCAGGTCACAATGTCTCCTGACTACATTGAAACTACTTATACAAATCAGGTTAAGTGAAGTGTTCATGGCAGGTGACAAACCTGACAACATGCTGAAAAGTCCAGAGAATCAGCATTATAGGAAAGTTTTATACACACAATAACATTATGTGGCCTTTTATTAGAAACCGTTCAACTTTTTGGTAGAGCAAGCATACTAAGGTGGGGATGTTTGTAGGGACTGTAGAATTAGAAGCATGAAGCACAAGTCAGACTTTTAGAAATGATGGTTTCTTTTGCTAAAAGAAAACAGTTCCAGCTTCATGCTCAGTGAAAATTTTGCACTGACTACAGTGGCCCAGTTCATACATTCTTAAAAGGAAATGAAAGGCAGAATGAATCCTTCCCTCCCCATTCACAGACGCTGAACTACAGCTGCTATATTTCAGGAATGAAAGCAAGAAAGGTGTATGTTTTCCAAACTGCATAAAATCCAGCTCCTTCAAAGGCAAATCTTACTGGACTGGTCCATTCAAAAGGTTTCAGTAATGATGCCTTTTCCTGGTCTTAAAATCAAGAGGCAAACACAGTTAGAAGGGAAAAAGGGATTTTACCTTTGTATGTATTTTAAGGATCCTTAGGTGCACCACGTCCAGGTTGAATGCCCCTCCATGCACACCACAATGCACACCCACAATAGATCTGGTCTCACATTATAGGTGTCACTAATTAGCACATCTATCAAAGATTCTGTTATTCACAGAATTTATGAATGAATTTTTGCAGTAAAAAGATAAACTTATAAGTCTGTGAGGGGAGAGTTTAAGATGTTACGAAAAAGGTTTTGTTAATAAAAGTTAAAAGGTTTTCTTTAGAAGTTATCACAGTTGGAGTTAAGAAAATGTATTTAGAAAAGTTTATATGTAATTTAAAGGTTGTATTAATAAAGTTTAAAAGATTTCTAATTAACAGCATTAAAAAGGGGACCCATCCCCCGGCTCAATATTAAGGGACCATCTCTGCCTCCTTACTAAAAATAGCAACAAGCCGTTGGGTCTGTCAGCGAGATGTATCAAAGGCAGAATATTAATGAGGCTCCTTCCCGCCAATGCTAATGAGCCATCAGCAACACCCCTAGACTAGCATCTTATTGGCGGGAAGGATCCCCTCATTAATTAGTACCACCAATAGGTTCCATCTGGGGAGGAGTGAAGTGAGACAGACCCAACCCCTCAAAAATCCTATAAAAAGACCGTCCCACTAGGGGCGGGGGCTTTTCTGCTCCTGAGCGACTCGAAAGAGCATCGGGGTGCAGAGAGGTCCTTTGCTTTCTAACTGGCTAGCAGTTAGATAGCCTGAGCTGGGCGATTTGGCCTCAAGACCCTTCGGGTCCTAACATAATTTTATCCTCCTGAGTCTTAAACTTAGGAAAAGCCCGACTCAGTCGGACTCCCTCTCCCTAACCGTCATTGACGGTTAGGGCGATCTGATCGCGGCACCGGGATTGTTCTTTTCTGTTCCTTTTAGTTTTTCCACTGGGGATTTCCGGACGCACCGGACTACTCCTAATAAACATCTTTTAAGTAGATTCTGGTGCAAAGTTGTCTTCTTTCCGCACGACAGATTCCCCAATGAGAGGCTCCAGTGAGCG
>VXAC01003421.1:118693-152229 GCA_013399225.1 Rhipidura dahli
CCCCCCCCAAGGAACCTTCCCCTGGATGGTTCTATCTCAGTTTACAAAATGTGTTCTGGAGAGGACCTTGGGCTCTGGGCACACTGATCCCTCACTACGAAACTTCTGAAATGTTCAGTGTCCCAGCTTGACAAACAAGTCCAAGAATGGAGGCAAAAAGCACCAAGAATAGGAGATATAAAAAGGTATAACGGGGGTGTAAAAGAAAAGACAAAAATCATTATGGCATCAGTATCACAAGGTTTGTAACCGCAAAATGAGACCAAGAATACACTTTGCTAAACACTCACAGAACTCCTACTGTCTCTTTCATGGCTTAGGAATAATGAATTCCAACCTCTGACATTTCAGTAATGCTCCTCCACAGGATCTTTGGAAACACAAGCAGAAGTCACACGTACTACCACTGAGATAATAGCACTCGGTTTACTTCCATGTTCCAGTTGTTCTCTGAATCATAAATATCACTTATTGTATTGAGCAGGTCTCAGAAACCAGAGCAGCTTAATGAGGCAATGGTGTTTCAGCTTTGTGTAATGCTGTCCTGTGTAAGAGCTGGCCCTGCACAAGCCCTTACTCGACCCCATACACAGCCCCTGGGTTAGACATTTCCTTAGACCTTAGCCTAAGCAGGAGGTTTGAGCTGAGTATTCTGGCAGCTGCTGGTTGTTTAATGCTTTCAGAAAGATTTATCATACGAGAGTTGAAGTAAAAAAGAAACCTCACCCAGGACAGTGACAACAAAAAAAACCTAAACCCATCCACGATCAGAAAATTCTCAACCTTCAGAGTTTTGTAGCCTGGTAGACTTCTGGAAAAGGCCACTGTGTCCCTGGTGCTGCCCTCTCCCAGGCCCCCTCCGCTGGCCACTGGGACTGACAGGGCACAGGGTTGGGATGCTTTGACCCAACTCGTCTGTGGCTGTGCTGTAATGGAAACACACAGTGAGTTAGCAAGAGATTAGAGCTGAGCAATAACAAATAAAGCACATGGAAGAGAGCCTAAGTTGGATGGAAAATGATGCTCCAGTGCTTTACACCTCTTGGGTCCCACTCTCACACATTAGTGGCCTTTAATCAGTTCACTGAAATGGCTTAAAGTAAAAGTAGGGTTTGTCAGTAGAAAAGAGCAGCTTTGGAAGCAATAAGCACTTTTTCCTAATCAATATTCTGGATCTTCTATCAGCTCTCACAGTGAATCAGTATTACATTTCTTTGGTTTTATTACCTCTCAAGTAACCTGAGATACAATTCTTAAAAATGTTGGAATGAAATAAGGATGGAATTTTGCCTACCCACTGCAGCCCAGCACCCCACAGATCTACAGCATGTATTTCTTACTATGGCTAGGCTCATTTTTAATAACGTGGGTAACCACTGTTTTAATGTTTATTTTACTATTTCTAGATATGTATAATGATGTCAGTGGTAAATAATGGTAAAATTAATATTGCGTCAATACATTTCCTCATCCCCTATTTTTAAGGATGGATGGATAAATTAACAGTCAGGGGTGGTTCTGTAAAGGAAATAGGATATCTGGGGAATATATTCTCCCATAACCTCTTTGACTCAGAATTTAATACACAGATGTAAACACACCTGGTTTCTGCTGGGAACAAAACCATGACCATCTCACAAGGAAGGCACAGGGCCAGGGCCAATAAAGGTCTGCACTGCCTACAATTGAGGCATTGCAAAGTCTGCACTTAAGGAAGCTGGCTCCAAAGTGAAATCCAAAACCATAAGAGCTTTCTAGGCTTTCCACACATTTGGCAAAGCACCTCAATCTCCCAATGCTGGTGCTGGTTAGAGCTCTCCAGTATGAAATGGTGAGCACAGACATCCCTCTGCATTCTAGACCATGATATTAAGACTATTTCCCATTTTCCTTCAAGAATTGTCTAATGTAAAATACAGAAATCAGTTCTGCTGATTCAAGGACCTGCAAGTCCAAGGACTTGCTGCTTTCCCTTGGGTACTTTAAACTCAAAGACGTCCCTGCTGGTTGTTCCCCTTTTAAATATTGCATTGCTTGTTGCACAGTGACCTAGATTCAACAAGATAGAAGTAGAATTGTTTTGGATGCCAAAAGTGCTTTAAAAGAATGCCCTACTTGGACCCAAATAGCTGTTAACTCTACGTCAGGGCTCTCCCCTGAGAGATAAGAGTGTGAATTTAATTGTCTCCAGCCTGAGGGCAACAGTGAACTGTACTGTTCAGCTTCTTGGGCAACCCATTTTAGCTACCAGAAGATGCTTAAAAGAAGGCTAATGCTTTTTCTTCAATTTAAAGCAAGACACTATGACTGCAGGGTGAGATGTATGTTTCTGTCAGTGGCTCTGCTGAGCTCAGAACATGCTGTTAAATCAGACCATTCACTAGAGAGAGGGTGGAGTTCAAGCAGGAGACAGGTATTTGGTCTGCAGCAGATTTGGGCACAGGAACATGGACATCTGCTAATTTTCATATGAAATGAGGCACACAGGACAGAAGGCTCAGGGGAGAGCTGTCTTTTGGAGTGATGCTGGGGCTTCCAGTTTTGGTCTGGGACACCTGAAGCCCGGTAAAACAATGGTTTAAACACCATGGAAGGGAGTGGAGTGGGGTGTGGTTTGGTTGTCATTTTCCCTCCTCCTTTTTAATATGCAATTCTTGTCATATTAATAATCATTAATACTGAAACCGAATTTCCTCCTCTGCAGCTGCTTGCAGGCAGAGCCCATTGTATCTTAGTCAGGAGCTCATGTCTTAGAATTCTGCTTCTTCATCCCTCTGAATACTTTGATTACGGATTTTATTGTTTGAGAAAAAATTCAGCTGTCAATCTTGCAATTGCCTCTATTTTATGTTCATCATCCATTATTAATTAACAGCATGACTGATCTTAATATGTACAAATGTGAGGCCCTTCACATATTAAAGATTAGGTGCAGACCTATGCAAACAAAGAAAAAAACCCACAATAGATCTACCTTCGTCTCAGTCCATCAATAGCTAAGATAGAATATCGGCCAGCTAAGGACACAGAACAGATGCAGGAACAACATTATTGACCTGATGTATTTGATTATAGGATTGTGACCCAAAATCTGTTCATTCTTCTGATAACCTGATAGGATTGCTTTGTGTGTCTAACTGTTTCACTGAAATACACGGTTTTGCAAAGTAAATTGGAATGAGAACATTAATGATGGTTCCCTAAGAATTTTTTTTTTATAGAATCAGAAAGAGCTATAATATGAAACCATGAATTGAAAGATATTAATGTCAAATATGTATTCTAAAATTGTTTAGGATTTTGGTCTCTATATTGCAAGGAGGTAAATACTGGGCACCTTGATAACCACAGCGTTCCTGGGTAACAATATTCGAAAAACCTAAATTGCAACACTCCCCTTTAAGAATGTATGTTTTGATCCATTTTTCCATGCCAATGACTGTAATTCTGTTCTTACAGATCTATTCAGATCTTAATATTAGACTGGAATAGTTGGTTAAAAAAAATATCCTCAAACAGCCATAAAATGTATTGTCCTTAATGCTTTATGAAAATTATACATGACTTTGTCATCTTTCAAATTAATACCACCAGCAGTGTAAATACAAATATTTGCAAAACACACAGAAACACCAAGAGCTTATGGCTTATAATTAAAAATATTCAGGAAACTCAAAGACCACTACCAGGCATAACGGAACTGCCCTGATCAGATGTAGATGGGATCTGCCAGTTTAGCACCAGTTACTTATGATTACAATATATATAGAAAACTTCAGTGAATTGCACACATCAGATTCAGTATTGTAAATGTTTTCATTCCAATTGTTACATCTTGTGACAGCCTTTGACTAAAGGCACCTTTGTGTTAGGAACCTGAGACAGAGCTGAAAAAGCCTGTTCAAATGGTCAGCTTTGCCACCCTTGAAATTCCTACATTCCTGTCTTGAGACACTGAATGTTCATGGATATCAAAGGGTGAAGCCCTCTCACAGTCTCTCCAGCCCACATCATTCTGCATTTACTCATCTTTAAAAGGGCAACAACATCTAACATAGTGTGGTTTGGGGACAGAGCTCACACAGAATGCCTGGCTCTTAAGAGTTTTATTTGCCAGCTGACCAACTTCAGTATGGACATCAGTGAGACACAGTGCCTAAGGAACCCTACAGTGCAAGAGTTATCCAAGTCATTTTTAGGGGTATCCATGAAGGTACTTTGTGCATAGACATATCCAGGTTATTACCTCCACGGCGTCTGATAAATAGCAAATAATCTGCAGTGGAATACATCCTATGTTTTTAAACTCAGCAGCCTGTGGTTGCCATAGTTACTAAACATACTGTAAACATAGTTTGTTATTTGCAATATGTTGCCCTTTAAAAGAAGCAGAGCAATATATGTAGCACAGCTACACAGAAGACCCACAGAATGTTTGCAGTTGGAATTGGTAACTTGTGTTGGCAACTCGCCCTGCCAAGTTGCCTTTCCAGAGGAGGGGATGGTGTTTCCTGCTGTGGAAGCAGTGCTCAAACACTTCAGGGGAAAAAGGCAAGCAGGCCCACTGGGTCAAATGGGATCATGGTATCAACTAAGTAGTTGTTGTTACTAAGGAGTGTTAAAGTATCATGGCAGGACTAAATTAATAAAGCAGCATTACATGAGTAAACTCATCAAATTGGTATAAAGCACTCAAATGTTCTTTCTCGTTGAAGGACTGTGCATCTCTCTGTGTTAGAGACATCCCTGCATTAGCTGGTACTCAAGCACCAAATTGTCTTGGCATCCTGATTAAACAGGTGAGCAATTCTACTCTCCAGTCTTACAAATTTCAACCAAAGGCAGCTCTAGCAGTGTGGTAAATGTGGAAGACAGTCACAGCTGAAGATTGCAGCACCATTTTAAGCTTGCAACTATCATATTATGAAAGTTCCATTTTATAGTAGCTAGAAACAGATTTCTCAGGGCTCCTTCTCATTCTTTCAAAACCCTGATTCAGAGCCTACATGATTCTTGACTAGTTCCACCACAATGTATTTTTCCTTGTTAATGATCATGCTAGCTGATTTGGTCAGCCTTTGAAATATTTTTGCCTGGTGATACAAGCCACAATTGGACCATCTCAGTTAAGCTGTTGGAAACCAGAGGAATTCACAGATAGATAAAAGGCAGACAAAATGTCAGCTCATTTGCAATCCACGGTTAGAAATCAGTGCCTCAATAGATAAAAAACCTAAATACCACAAATCCAATTTTAGCCAAACTTCCTGTGCAATACTGTTCATTCCTGTTCACCTCTTTGCTGATTCAATGGTTACACCATGAGCTTAATCCTTACCAGGCATAGGATGATCCCCACAGAAGAGATGTTATGAACAGCCCAGCTTTAATAAATAATTCAGAGCCTGATCCTGAACAGAAATCAAAGAACATCTAAAAAGGCAAAAAGGATAGAGATTTTCAAGTGGTTTCATCCCTCTTAAACTTGCTTTTTGACAAAGTCATCCTTCAGAACAGAACCATCCTGGACAGTCCTTTCAATACTTAAAGGGCACTTATAAGACAGATGGGGACAGACTTATTTTCACAAGAAACATTGTGATTATGACGGGTTATGATTTTAAAATGAAAAGTGGTAGATTCAGCGTAGATATAAGGAAGAAGCTTTTGTCACTGGGGGCAATGAAACTCTGGTACAGGTAGTCCAGAGAGGCGGTGGATGCCTCATCCTGGGCACAATCAAGTCCAGGTTGGACAGGGTTCCGAGCAATCTGATCGAGAGGAGAACGTCCCTGCTCAGTAGAGGGGGGTTACAGCAAATGGCCCCTTCCAACCCAAACCATTCTATGATTCAAGACATTTTCTGGAAGTATATTTTATTTGAAATGGAATTTATAACTACGCAGATATACTGTTCACTTTTGGCCTTGTGGAAGCCTGTGAAAAAAGCACCTTGGGCAAAGCTGACATATTTCAGAGTCCCAGCAAAGACAGCCTGCTCCAGGGCCCTAAGCCAAAAAAATACAGAGAAGCCAGGCTTGTACTGCCAAGATGTGTCCAGGGCAATATTTCTTGTCAAAGGCCTTGGTGCATCAGGGCCAGTGTTTTTTATGTGGCGTCAGACCAACCCATTAAGACTAAAATTTAGAGGAGAATTTCTCTTCTGGGGGACCATACTGCTGAAACTATCTTTGAAGGGGGAAAAATCAGAGAAAAACCTCTGTGTATTTCTTCCCAAAACTATTTTTAGGTAGAGCTTTCTAAATGTCTGAGTGGGGACTATACAGGGTTGTTATCTGTCCTAAAAGGAAAAGAACATGAATTATTTTCGAAAGTACACCCTGTGTTCCATTTTCACTCATGTATTTCTCTGCTTGGTGTTAGCATGAGTTCTCTGGGCCCAGGAGAGTCCCTGGTAACCTCAGGGTTGTGTAGATGCAACGGGGTCCAGGACTTCTGATGGAGCTCACTTGATCCTACTGCTACACAGGGACACCAAAATGAGCACAACATGGTTTTAAACATCATTACTGTCACTCTAATGCTGGTTGGGGCATTTCTCACTTTAGAGAGAGCATTTTGGCTCTATGACCAATGAAATACAGAAATACAGAGAAGGCTCAGAAAACGTTTGATACATCTCAACAGAAGAAAAACCACAAAACCCCTTTTTTACTAGATAGCAGTAAACTCGTCTATTTTTACCCAATTTTTATAACATGATTCTAACCAGTATTTGACCAGCCCTACTTGTAAATGAATACTTGTCTTTTGAAGAGGGAAAAATAAAGAGCACAGATATGTCATTATAGCTGTAATTTTTGACTACACAATCTCCATAAACCAAGCACAGACCAGACCAGCTCAGTCCTGGCACAGCTGGAATTAAACCATTATTTGTGTAAAAGACTAGCGTTTCAAAGCTGAAATCCAGAGTTGTCAAAGCATAATTGCAGTTCCCTGGCATTTGAAACTATACTATTGTTTTGAATATCCCAGTTTGTGGAATTGTTTCAAAGAAACACAAATGTAACTTCTCAAAGAGCTGAGGCTAAAGAACCACTATATTACTCCAGAATAAAGACATTAACGCTGATATCTAGGCTAAACTACAATATGGACGCTATCCCCTCTCCCTTTAAAAATATCCCAGAATTTTTAGGTGGAAATTCTTATTTTCAGGGTTATATTGCTAAGGACAGATCCTCCCTCATGGTATCAGTTTTCTGATATGTAAATGAAAGGAGTGCCCACCAGGGGATTCAGACAGATTTTGAATAAAGCCCACTGTAGTTTAGATTGTCTACCCTAAACTTTAGAAATTGAAAAGAACCTTTTGATTAGGTATGAGAAATTAAACAGCAGCCAAAGAAAGCTCTGAAGCATAACAACATATTTCTTTTGGGTTGTTTTCCTGTATCCAAGTGAAAAAGAAGAGAAATAAGCATGAATAAACACATAAACTAATAACACAAACAGTCTCCTGAAGCTAAACTGCTTTCTGAAGTTTATATTACCTGAGATTTCCAAACATAAACTATATGGGATTTATTTAGCAATAATCCAACTACAAGGCAAGGGGACAAGGAAGAAATAGTGTTTTAAATCTTCAAGCAATAAGATTAAGTATTCAGGTTAGAAACATATTCTTGCACTGGATTTCAAGTGTAAGTAACTAAAATCAGTAGCAACTACCAACATAATTTTGTGAAAAGTTCTAATCAAGAGTTTGGTCAAGTGCAGTGCTTTCACATTTACCACACACATTTTTGAAATTATCAGCTCTTCATAACTTTTTTATTATTATTTGACTAGTCAGCCTAAAATATGTCACAATATGTCTTTGTTTCTGACAGTGCTGAGATAATTTAAATCTAGACAGACTTTCACTAATTTAACCCAGTGCCTGACAAGGTTCTGCATGTGGAACACGAAAGGAAGGGGGTTGAAATGGGAATAAAGTCAATTTCAGTCACTGACTCCTGAGGACAGGGAATAATAGAAGCTGAAAGATCAATTAAATTATTTCTTGAATGACTGTTTAAAAATATTTCACCTCTAGAGAAGAGCAGCTTCAAAAATTGGTGTGGGATATGGAGCTTTTTGTTGCTTGATTATTGGTTAGAATCCCAAGCAGGTCAATAGTGAATTGCAGCCACCTGCACGTAGCTCTGTAAAAATGGGAAATGAGCAGGTGATCCGGGCAGCTCCTACAAGACACATCAATTTCAAAAAACATGTGAGATGCAATGAAGGTACTGTCATCCTTCTGGTGACAGGACTGAGGGATTGTGGAAACTGAACAGAAACTGCTCCATCAGAGCACATTAAACCACAATATGGAAGTAATGCCATTTAGATTTAGAGGTTTTATTCTCTAATTCTGCCAGTATGGCACCTTTTCATAAACTATTTAGGGTGCAAATCACCAAAGAAATTATAAAGGCATCAAAACCTCTAAAAGGTCCAATTAACGATGCTTTTATTTTGTATGTTTGATGTAACACAGTCAATCTCTTGCTTCCCTAACACATTTTCAGTTATTTGTGTCATAAACCAGGATGCTTTGAAGGCAAGACCTCCTGCGCAGAGTCTCTTTATCTGCCAGAAGTTTCATGTGTCAGTACATTACAATGAAAAAACAAATTTCTTTTTCATGCAATAGTCTAATGTCAGTAATTTGAAATAGGGTTATGTCCCTTGACATTTATTAATTACACTGAAAATTCCCTTGACTGTTTGAGCACACCAAAATTGCTGTTTCTTATGACATTCAGATAATTGAGGCTGCACTGTATTTTATATTGGAAAAAATTTTATTTTTTTTTTAACTACCTAAAAACTGCTTCTCTCTTGCAAAATAGTTACCTTAGGCCATATTATACTGTTCCAGGATAGAATTAATCTAAGATTTTGATAAATAGTCTATCAGGCAATGAACAATGAAAGTAGAGGAAGCCAGAAAAAACCCTTTGGAAAAATGTCTTCTCTAGGATGCCAGAGCAGTGCTGCAAAATATTATTTGGGGAAGCTGAGGAATCTCCAACCCTGGAAGCCTTCCAGACTCAGGTAGGCAAAACTATAACTGACCTCCTCATCTACTGCTGGGGACTGTGGTGCCTTGAGGGGGATGCTGGACCACATGTGTGCTCCAAAGGTCTCTTCTGTCCTCCTTCCTTCTCTGAGCTATTGCTGAGATTGTTTGGATTGAATTTATGCACAGAGGTTGCAATTCAAGGAACCACCTCTGAGCAGGCAATGGGATGTGGCCATTAACAGAATGGATTAACACTGTTGCTTAGGTAATTTCATGAGACAGAGACCCTGTACACAGAGAGGAATGGCTTTGCTGTCACTTGTGGATAAAAAAAAAAAAAACTCTAAAAAAGCAAAAACCAAAAGCATAGTAAAATAGAAGGCTAAAACCTAAAATAGAGTGAAAAGAGGATAAAAGGTTATATCTACCTGAAAAAAACCCCACTTAGTAAGGGGCTGAGGAATGAAGACAGACAATGGACACGGGAGGAGATACCTGCTCTGTACACCACATGTAAACTACAAATATTAGGAGGAGAGGGAGACATGAATGCATGAGAGGATATAGAAGTAAACTCCATCAACAACATTTATCCTCATTAGAGGCAAAAATAAATTCTTGAAAAGTTGAAAAAGGATGTTTGAACTACAATTGTAAGCCACATCAGCAAGTTCATGGAGGAGAATTTTTTCCACCGCTATGGCTACATTGGTAGCAGTGTCCTACCTAACTTTAAGATTGATTCAGATGTTTGCACGTCTGCTGTATAAACAAACAAAAACAACAAAAAAACCCTCAAACAGACAAAAAACCCAAGCCAAACAAAGCCTCAGAGAGTTGTAAACAGCAAGTGAATTGAAGCTGTCATTTACTTCTTGACTGCACATTAAATAAAGCACAAAAGAAAAGACAAAAGGGGAATGCTGTTTCATTTATGATTAAAATAACCCATCTTCCTTTTCTATCAGAAAGGCTCTATGGGGACAAATGTTGTGTGCCACTTTTCTACCCATGGGTGGCTGCCTCCCATTTGGGACACAGATCCATGTGTAAACATTTTAGCTCTCTTCTCACTCTCTGTCACTCTCAGCTGTAAAGGTAATACCCAAATTTGGCCTAGAAGCAGCTGAGCTGCTAGACTGCTCAGAAGGCTTCTGCTTGCTTGTCCTGAGCGAGGCCTTGCTCTGGCCATACCCCACTGCTGCATTTCAGCCTCCGTACAGTCTCTCTCCTTCCATCTCAGGGAAAGAATCTGAACTCTGATTTCTGAGAACCAAGTCCAGATTTACAGCTACACATTTGTAGCCAGGAAGCAAAGCCTTGGTTCCCTTTCAAGGCTTCTGTGCAGTCCATACTGGAAGCTGTACAGAACTTTGTTTCCAAGCTCTTGTCTTTCCATGCCAGTCACAGAGCAAGCCCGTTCAATCTTTTGAGGGTGATATGCAGAGAATGAAATATAAAGAACAGAGAATTCTCTCAGGATAAAGAGTCAAAATGATTGCTGTTCTCAGTCTTGCAAAGTAGGCTTCAGCCAGGTGGCTTCAAATTTTCATGTTTTAGTCAGTAGAAAACTGTTCACTGTATATGGTTAAGCGTTACCAGGTGTGGCTCTGAGAACACAGCAATGATGTTCTTGTGTTGGACTCTTTTCTCCATCATTGTCCCAAGCTCCCTGGATGCACACCCACTGTTTTATAGGCATTATGCTGCTGATTTAAAAAAAAAAAAGAAATACAGAAAAGCTGCTAAAATAATTACTGGTCCAATGAAATTGCCCAAGGATCATTTTTGGATGGAAAAAATATAGACATTCCAAGTCCCAAGCCTGCTCTGACCCTTGCTTGATTGAAAGCAACATCTGTTTTCCAGGTTTCCAGCTGTGCTTGGCTAGCCAGAAGTAGCCAATTGCAGACATGTGTGACATTTCCTCAGCACATTATGTTGAGATCACTGACATGCACCTTATTAGAACAATGAACAGCAAAACTTCTCAACACCTTTTAAGTCTCAAGTAGCTCCATCCCAGGAAATTCAAACTTCTTTTTTTCTTTCTTTCTTTTTGTCCCACTCCCTTTGGGGATGTTCTGAGCTCCTAAAAAACAATCCTTCACTACTCTCTCTTTGAGAGCTGTAGATGCAGAGATTGATATTCAACAAAGCTGGCAAAAGTTAGTCCATACACACCAAAAGAACAAAGGAAACCCCACATGAATGGGCTTAGTGGGAACAATGAAAAATCAAACCACTGTGTCAGAAATAAAGACAATTCTTGTGATGAGATTCAAAATGATGATGTTTATTAAATCCCACCACGATCCGGAATCCCACAAAACAAAATAAAGGAAAATCAGGGTAGGGAAGGAAAAAAGAAAGGTCCCGGTTGGTGATTGAGATCTCTGGTCTGCCAATGGCAGACCAACAGAGCAGGAGCTCCGAGCCAGGCTGAATCCTAAACTTAAGGTTTAGGATCAATCTATCAAGGGTCCTTAAAGAAGGTTTGAGGAGGCCAAGAGCCTTGGCTCGCGCCTAAAGAACAGCTAGTCTGTTCTTTGGCAAAGACTCACTGCGCTTCCCTCGGAAGGTAGCTACAGAGAGCCCCCTTCCTCTCAGGGAGCTCCAATTTATAGAGAATTTAGAGGGGTTGGGTCTGGGGATGTATCCTCCCCCTAGGCCCGATGTTATTGGGCATACTAATTAATTAGGAGATCCCTTCCGCCAATCAGATGTTGGTGTCTAGGGGAAGATGTTGGCTCGTTTGCATTGGCGGGAAGGGACCTCATTAGTATGCCGGCCTGGATACATCCAAGTCACAGACCCAACCGCCAGTTTCTAATTTTAGAATTTGAGCGCTAGTGAGCCTTTGATTTGAGCCAGGGGGCTGGGCACTCTTCCCCTTAACTTAAATGGGGATGGATTAATAAACTTTATTTTAAAACGTACAAACACTTCAAAACTTCTTAAAACATCAGCTATCAACCCAATGTGCCTTCTTTACTTGGAACTTTCTCTTAAATGACTTGTAACAAGGTTTTGAACAACTTTAAACACAAACATCATAACTTTTAACCTCAAACTGTTTGTTTGAACTCCAACATTAAACGAGGCAGAAATTTTTCAGTCTTTTTCATTTATGACACAGTGCAACCAGATATTGTTTTATTTTTCCTTCTGTAAACTGAGACAGTATAACAGGAAGACAGGAGTACACGACAGAATGTTCATTCTGTAGCTGCAGAGAAACTAAACCAAAATAAAAGGGGGGGAGGGGGTAGTATTTCAAACTTGCACTTGTCAAATTTGAAATTAGATCAGGAAAATAAAGATTGAAATATCAATACAATACAGACAGTTCTGAGGCCCTTAATAACAAGTAATTTTAGGATCAATACACTACTTTGTTTAACAGGCTGCTGAAACGGGTGTCTGAATAGACCAAATGTGTAAACAGCAACATTTTCAGGAGAAACCATCTGAGAGCCCCACCTGGAACGTGAGATACTATCAGGCAAGTCACAGAATGCACAGTGGCAGTAGCTTAATTCAACAGAGAAAGAAAAATAAATGTATGAATTAACATTATCATTTAACATTAATCCCAGCTGAGAGCCAATTCACCTTACTCTGAGTCTCCATAGGTGCAGCCCTTGAGAAGGCAGCAGGAGGGAGCAGCCCAGATCCTGGGATGCTCAATACTGGGAGCCTGGATACTCCTCCTCCTCCTCCATACTCAGATTCCTCTCCAAGAAAACAGTTCTGATCTACTTTACCCTGGAGTCAGCAGTGTCACTTCAGCTCATTCTGCCTGAAATTCACTGTCAGACACAAAGCCCAATTTAGTTCTGCACCAGGAATTGCTCTGCTCTTTCTCCTGGAATAACAACTTCTAGCACTTTTTATCCTCTATTTTCGGTGGTAAATCTGCTGGCTGTTTTCCCTGTTTTAGCCCTGTCTACCCAAACAATTTGGTTCCTCTGGCTAACATTATCCTGAACACCCAGCTCCTTGCAGTGTATGCAAACTGAAAAATAACACAGTTAATGCATGAGCCACTTTCACACATGGCCAGACCAGCAAAGGATGTGCTTTGTGCCTAAATTGCACACCTATGGCAAACACATAGGCAGAACTTGAGGAGTTTCTCTTTTAATGACAGTGCAGCTAAGGAGGAAAATTGCCAATATAACAGCTGATTCCTCTTATTTAGACATTATATATTCTACTTTGTTTAATCGTGGTGAATGACTGCTGTGGATACTTCTTTCAAGCTTTCATTGCTACTCAAGCACAAGATAATACATAAAAGATAACTGGATACCAATCATTCTGGTCACTATGCATAATTTAGATCTAGTTGGGTCAGTGAAAGACAACCCTGAAGTTAAAAATCAGAAAAAAAGAAGCCTGAGTCCAAGTAGAGTTTCTTCTAAAAGTTTGTGCCTGGAACGAAATCAGTATTCTGAGCATTTTTGACACACACAGTCTCATTAGATTCCATTTTCATTACTGTAGTAATAAGGCAAAAAAGATTAAATTTTTTATATTTCTCAAAAGTAAATACATTCAGGTATGTAGCATTTCCAAGTTTTGGATATCTATAAAGTTCAAGCTACAGGAAATAAGCCAGGTTTCAAAAACATTTAAAAGCCCCAAAACCAAACAATAACGAACCAACCAAAAAACCCTGCTGTCCAAATCTTTGTTTGTATTAAACACATCACCTTTGATTACTGAACTTAAAATAATGTTTTAAATTGACCTTCCATGCGATCAATAATTCTGCTTGCTTGCTTCTCCCATTTGCATCACAAATGAAAATAAACTAGCCATTTATACATTTGTTTAGACTTCTGAATGAGTTTCATTTTCTGCTTGTATTACAGTGTTTGACTTACAAGCACCACATGGGAATGCTTGTTTAAAAATTCATTTCAATTGGAAATTTTATATTCTGGAAGTTGCACAGGAAAATCTGTCCTGGTCTTCAATTAAACAAAAGTGCAAGTCTAGCATGATACTGTCCATTTGAACTCCACTTTCTGAACTTTGTCTTATTGTTTACAAAGCATGATGCAGTTAATAATCAGGAGAACCAGCTCAATTTGTCTTCATTAGTGAGCCCATCAGCAGTGGGCCCAATGGACATCACCCTGTGCATTGGGGTTTGGAACACTCAGCTGACATTTGTGGGCTCATCAGCATCCAGAAAATGCTGCACTATCCACAGGTGGAGCTGTCTCATGCCATAAAACTTTCCCTTTTTACAAAGATGTTCAAAAATAAACAAACCAGCCTGGGGGATCAAGGCACAGGATATGAATAAGGATATTTGTGACCCAGTCAGAGACTCCTTAATTAACCCTTAGGGCAAATCATTAATGTCCTTTAATTATTTATTTGTATATGTGAGAAACAATGTTATGCAGTGTTCAAATATGTTATTGAGGTATGCTCTAGTTAGAGATTTATATTTTATTCTGAAAGAGAAGTTTGTTTAATAACATTTTGTTTCGGACAATAGAGTAATGCACAGGGACTTTAGCCTTGAAACAGTGCCACAAAGATAGACAGGTTACTTCAAAATAAAAATTGGAAAAAAGGTGATATCCTGTGCTAAGGAGAAGTAAGTGAGCACTGTTGACAGAAAAAAAAAAAAAAAAGGAACAATCCAAGAGAACGATAGTAATTACAACAGGCAGTGATCTTAACATGCTAGCCCTCCAACCACTGCCAAGTTATTTATGAGCATCAATTTATTTACAGGCAGCTCTGGGATAGGCAACCTGGGATAAAGCTGTTAAGTTTTGAGAATGGTACATGGGTGAGAAAGCCTAGCAGAATGCAGGCAGAGGAAGGTTACATTATCAGAATCTGAAATATGACCAAACCTTACTCATGTTTACTATAAAATAGTGAGGTTATGGATTTGGGCAGGATATTCAACTGTACCAAGATTTAAAATTCAGCAGATACTGTGGGATCTTTTTCATGAGCATTCCCATCAGGTATTTCCAGTAATACATTCTCTGGAGGTCTCTTATTTCTATTGCCGTTATTTAAAAAAAAAAAAATAAAAGAAGAAGAAAACAAAGCAAAGGGTTGAAGCAAGTATCACAAACATAGGTGCAAACAGAACCCACATGTGAAAGTTGTGATCTGGGCTCTCTGTAGACACTCTGATGTCACACAAACACACCTGTACTTATAGCAGAATAGTCACTGCACAGCTCACAAACAGCAAACTGAATCTCCAAGGTTAAGAGCACGTGTGTGAGCTTTTGTTTGCTGCCCCTGACTGTATCAGGCCTTTATGTCCTGGTGAACAGGCACAGAAAAGGCCTTCCAAACCACACAGATCCGATGTAGTCACTGTTTGAGTAGAAACCAGAAACAGCCCCACACAGTTCTGCTGAATGATAATTATTCTCCAAACTGTTCAAATTATGACTATAAAGTATTCAGATAAAACTATGCTCACTCGGTGGAAGGAACTTAAGAGACTATTGAAATACTTGCAACCTGAACAGAGTCCAGGTTAAAGGAACAAGGATAAAAACCACTGAGCTATCTGCTGAGTAATAACACGGCTGAAGGCTTGCATCTATTTTGTGAGGTGAGAAACAAACACCACTTGCCAGTAAAATCTTGACAGAATTTTTTAGATTAACCACTTTCCCTCAAAATGGTTCATATATTCTGCCTCACACCAAAAATTTCGCTGTTGTTCTGACACCTTTGCACACTGGGTCATGGAACAGGTATTTTTGCAGACTGCAAATCAATTTCCATTCTTAATGCATTATCTGAACAAATTACTTGAATCTAAGAGCTGGAAGTGCTCAAAACAGGTGTCAAAGTTGTAGTGGAAATGCTGTAACACATTTGAACAAATCAAAGGGCTGTATGATCTTAACTGCGCTAATGCAAACACCAAAAATTTATTAAAACTATTTAACAAGTGACTATAATTTTTAGACAGCTAAGCAGGAGTGTTGTCTAAAAATAAATCCACATGGTAGAATTTATTAGAAAAATGCTTACCAAAGACAGGTATTTCCATAAAGACCTTTTAAAAATCACAGCCAAAGCACAGAATTTTCATCACTTGTATGTATTGCAGTTCATTTGGGCAAGTGTGAACTCAATGAAATTAAAACAGTGAGAACAGAAATGATTCCACAATAGCCCATTAACACTGATATTTTACTGGAAAATTTAAACCAGTTTAAATTTCCCCAAAACAGCAAGTTGGCACTGCACAGTCAAGACTTTGAAAACTGCCCAAGAGATGAATCCTTCAGTTCCAAATTTCCGTATTTCAAATATGCTTTAAGGGAATTCTATCTTCCTCTAATCTATTCAGTACAAATTGTGTGGCAATTTGCAGAGTCTACAGCCATCTGGAGACAAGTGGGTTCTCTTGAGCCACCAAGTCTCTCCAATTACTGAGTCATCACTCTTAAGAATGACACCTTCAGTCCATAATCACTTCTTTCCTCATACATGCCTGTGCAAATCCCAATATTCTGAAACATCCAACTCAAAGAGGCAAAAAGGAATTATATCTGTAGGTACCCACTCCTTTTGGTACTCTACAAAATAAGGCAAAACTTGTTCACCATAACCACGTAAATACAGAGGGTTTGTTATCAGAAATACTTGCCAATTCAGAAACGTTTAACATCTTTATGTTGTATTTAAAAATTGTTCAAGAAATACAGAAATGATGTCTTTTTGTATGATAAGCAAAAATAACAAGTTCCTGTGGCAAGGCAAAGCAATAGCCCATGTTCATACATTTTTTTTAACCAGAATTAGTTCCCTAAAGACAAAGGTTTCAAAGTGGAAGGTTGTTTTCTGAAGTCAGCCCATCCAAAGGATAGAAAAGAAGTTAAGAGAAAAAACCCAAAACCTTCTTAATCTTTGAGTACATATTCTTCTCAAATAAAAATAAGTTAGAGTCACTGCTATGTCCCAATCAATTATCATTTACAGAGGACATGCACCAAACACACCTAAATTCAAACTCAGTAGGTAAGGGAAGAGAATCAGGTGGGTTTGATGCAACCTGGCAAACACCCTGCACTGGACTGAAGTTCCACGAGCTGCTTTGGTTAAAAGGTAGCTCCTTGACAATTTCTGAAAAGATCTTACCTTGTAACAAACACTAAATTTATGATCCTCAGTAAGACACATTTTTCTGGTATTTTCCATATCAGGGTTTACACATACACATCTGGTTCTACTGTCAATCACCAAAGTCCCAGCCTCAGCCGTTACTGCTGGTGGGGCTTTGGCCATCCACAGGATTATTCCTAACATGCCTTGCTACTACAGTCAAATAGACTGGACAAAATTTCAGAGTTCTGCTCACTGGGCTGATAAAAACAGAAATGTTTTTCAAGCAATAGAGTTAAATCATAAATTAAGCACCACACTCCATAGCAGTACCAGTCCTCTGGAGCTCAGAACACTGTCTGAGAGTGTTTGCATTTATAGAAAAAATTCAGTGGGACTGTAAGAAATACTGAGCAGTCATACAGACATTGAACATTATTTGGTGGGAGTATGTTAAGTAGGAGGCTAATTGTAAAAGCTGATGAGATGGAAATGAAAATTTTTCCCTTCTATCAAAAGAAAGGAAAAATAAATCTTTTTGGACCATGCAAATTAAAGGAAGATGTTTGCATAACAACACTGCTTCTTTCTCACTGCCAAGGGAGAAGCTGGAACCACTTTAATTCTGTGATTTTGTTCAAGTGCCAAATTATTTGGATATAGCTAGCCTAGAAATGAATAAATAAGCTCTAGGATCAACTTTCCAAATTATTCCATAACCTCTGATAGAAAAAAAAAAAAAAAAAGGAATCAAAACAAGTTTCTATTTCCTTGGAATAGGATTTTGTAAATATTTTATTTCAGAGAAAAATCCCTGTTATCCAGTTTTAACTACCTAAACTAGTGAGCTGATGTGCTATGTCAGTAAAAGCCTTTTTCTATGTGGAACCTAGCTTACCATGAAAGGAATGCTGTCCCCAGAACTGGGCAGGCACAAAACACATAAAAAAATTCTTCAGGAGGCAGGAGACCTAACCCTTGTGAATCCTTACAAGCCAAACAGTTGAACAGTTAACAGCTTTCTATCCTCTTTAATACTGGTCTGAATCTTGGAACATAAGTTTGACTATCAGGTAACTGCAAGAAAAGAAAACAAAAAATAAAAATAAAAATACTGACATTTTGATCAAACTGCTGGATAAACACCACAGAAAATATTTGCATTTACTATGAGAATTTAACTGTTTCTATGGCTAAGAGAGACAGTATTTATTTTAAGACTGGCTTATTCACATTTTACACTGAATGTCTTTATCAGCTCAGGTTTTCTTCAGGTGCAGACACACATACAAATAACGACTGCCTCTTTTACACAGGCTGTCATCTGACTGAACAACATTGTTACTGGCACTGTTCCCACTCCAGAGGATCCATTTAATCCCCCCGTGCACAGCACACATTAATGTAATTTTTTTCCCCCCTACCCCTTTATACCTTTATGGAATTCCCAGAGGAGACATTCCAGCCCTATTGTGCTGCTGCACTCCAGCTGCAAAAGGGCCGGGCTGGGGCCAGCCTACGTGAGTACTTGGAGGGCCAGGGGGTCGGAAGGAATTGGCTGCTTCTGCTCTTTCACTCTCCTCTGAGAAACTGCTCCACACCTTATCACTTAGAAATACACCTCCCACGACTGCTCTTGCCTAATGCAACCAAAACACACCAGGACAGAGCGTGAGGTTCTGGAAGGCTGAGGTCACATTCCAATCAAACAGATGTTGAAAAGGAAAGAAAGTACCTTTAGCAAGACCTTGGAAGAGTGAAAGCATTTCTGTTCCTATTGCTTATATAGATGTACTCCATGAGGCACAGAAGAAAAGCCACAGCAGAAAAGCTCTCTGTGCTCAAACATAAAGTATTTCCTGTGTGTAAATGTTTACTTTTAATTGTTGGGAAAAAATGACCCCAGAAACCGTGCCCTTTGATTTGATCATACCTGATGCACAACAACAGTGAAAGTAATGGATGTTTACTCAAATTCTCCTGTCTCTTCCTCCATTCCAATCCTCTGCCTTCATTATGTACTTCCTTAGAGGTAACCCACTGGTATTTAAGCTGGTGGTTTTCTCCCTTGGGAAGTAGGACAGGATCCCCATATTTATTCCTGTCATTTCATAAAAACAGTACCAACTGAGCTCAGCAGTAATCTCAGCAGATTTAAAGCCAGCAATCAAGTACATGTGGGTCTATTTATTCTTCTATTCAGCAAAGGATAAATGAATCTGTACTAGATTAAGAAATATGGTACCTTTCTTCTTGAAACTGTTGGATGAATATTTAGTTTATTTTTCTGGCTCATTCTGTTGGCTTTTGCCATTTAGATGGAAGCATTTTAATCATACTGCCACATCCAAAAGACATTTTCCCTGTGTATTGGATCATGTATGATCCTCTCCAGTGAGTTCACTGGTTTTCAAATCTAGAAAGTTTTCTATACATAAACTTATGGGAAGCTTTCTTCCAGCTTGTTTAGATGCTTCACCAGTACTTAACAGCCACTGTCTGGGTTCACTCTCACCATCACCGCAGAAACACCTTCCTTGACTTCAGCCTGTGCCATCTCTCAGATGGCTTTCCTCAGTTTCCAGCTGGAAGTCACCAATGCCCAGATGTGCCAGCATCAATTCTTATGGAATTCAGTACCAATCACCTTTTTGGCTGTAGCTGGAGCTGAAACCTGTTTACCCCACCATCAATTTTGTAGTGGGATAGAGAGAGGAGCTCTTGAGACATGAACTGCACTAGCTCAGACACTTCCAGTAACCTCCAGTTGTGAAGCAGTGACAAAGGTCATTGCAAAGTAGCACCTTCAAACTGTCATAGCTGTTTTCACCCACGTGTGATTGCACTGTTGGTGGCAGGATAACATCCCCAGTGAGACCATTAGGCTGCTTCTAGTGTGGTCATGTCAAATTTTAATGCCTAAAAGACAGATCAAGAAAGGAATCTGAGGTAGTTTCTACTGGTTTGAAGGTAGTTTTGAAAATGTATTACAGAAATAGCACACATAACCAGATCCAAGTATCACCTGAAAATAAAGTCCTTTAAAGAAATTATGAAATACACAGCCTTCTTTCTACACTATCATGTTCAAAGTATATCAGCAACTGCTTGTTGACAGTAGATGATTTAAGTTAACTTAAATCAGGTTTCTATACAGGACTTTCAGAACATCATAATTTTATTTTCCCTCCTAGGTTTTAAAGGTATCTTCTGAAGATACATGTTTTCTCCTGCAGAAAGCTTAGTTTTAATATTCCCTATCATTTTGAAATTATTCAGTGGAAAATAACAGAGTGGAAAATGTATAATTTTGAGCAGCTTAATTTTTTGTCACTTAAAAAGAGAGTTATGTAAGTTGTTATATTAAAAAATATAATTAGAAAAGCAGACACTTCCTATCCTTCTCCCTGTATTTCAGGCAAGCTGGCAACTGCTCAGGAGTGATCAGAGACTGGCCTATTTCTCAAGGACCCCAAGAGATTATAAGACTTTAAATCATAATCTTAGGAAAATGCCTGAAGCAATTTTTTAAATTATCTTCTACTAGAGGGGGGTGGAGGGGGGTGGGGGGGGAGAAAGGAAAAAAGAAAGCTTTCTGCTCTCCAAACTGGCAGAGAGACTATAAACAATGGTTTGAGGAAAGCTTGAGACACCCTACACTGACATGGACTCAGGCAAGTCTGAACATCTGCCAGAATAAACAGACTTTATCTGGAAGAGAAAATTTAAAACAATATTTTTTATGAGCAAAAGTAAAGCAGTTCAATTGGTCAATAGTCCCAACCAGTCCTGGTCATTATGAACAGGCTGGAAATGAGGTGTGGAGGTTTCCAAACTCCACATACCTGTAGGAGCACTGGAGAAAGCCAAGACAAGCCTGGAAAGAGGAGCTCATAGTTCTGTCCCTGCTACAGTGAAAATGCCCTTTCCACAGGGGCAGAGGCAGGGCAGGATGGGAACATTTACTCCAGGAGACTCCAGAAAGAGAAATTAGGGACTGGCCCTACATTTAAACCTGACCTTTAAGGATCTGCCTCCTTTAATTCAGCCCCTGTATGCAATAAGGTGTATAAGGCCCAAACTTTCTCAATAACTGTGCAGCAAAAGGATTTTCTATCTATCATGCAGTTTCATGCCAAAAAGCCTCCATTAATATTTTTTTGCAGAATCTACACCACTGGAGTGTTTGGGAACCAAGTAGTTTATGATATCTGGGTCTTAATTCCTCTGTGTTAATGCTTTCTCTAAAAAAAGCAAAACAAAAAAAAACCTTGAACCCATTTATCCTCACAATAGCTTTGTGAGGTTTAATACTTTGAAGACCCTTCTAAGTCCTCATACAAAGATCTCACATGAAGTCTTAAAATTTTGTTCTTTTGAAACATTTTACCTTTAATTTTTTTGTTTTGTTTTGTTGTTACTAATTCTTGTAGCACAGAAGTTCTCAGCATGAAACACCCACATAATCTGTGGAATGTTAAAACAATTTACTTTAACAGCTAGAACAATCTAGTTTGGCCTTTCATGTAAATGTCTAACACTAAATAGTTTTAGTTAGATCAGGATTGATAAGCATGAATATTCATCTCTAGTTTTGTTAAAGTCATAACATGTATACTTTTTCCTCTGGAGTATAAATGTACAGATTCTTTCCTTATCTAGCTTTCACTATGTGTGGCAGTCAAGCATTTTAGATAAGACAAACACAATTTTGGAATCTGAATTTCAGTGTAGATTTGCAAGAAAGAAAGAAACGAGCAAACAGAAGGGGAGGAGTAAATGGCTCTGTAGCGTTACATTTCAGTGAGATTTAGTGGGGATGATAGATTTCAGATTGTCCAGTGGGTTAAAAGTACAAAAATCCCCAAGACACAGGTAGCCTTACATTGTTTCAAAATTACTTGGTCTGTTCAAATCACTGCCTCCACTCAGGAGACTTCAGATTCCTGTGGGGTGGGAAGTGTGACATTGAAGGGAGAATGCAACTGTTTTACAGTAGACTGTCAAGTGTTGGTATGCAAGCAGGGAGAGAAGGATGAATTTCCCTCTCATTAACCCAACTCACAAACATCTGATCATTTTACAACTTCAGTCCAAATTAGAGTCATCAAAGGACCCAAGACAGCCTACCAAATACTTAGTTATATTCCTATACAGTAGCCAAATTATGTGCTATTTTAATTTCTGAATATTTTTCAGAGAGTCTGATGCTGCATCAATCAATTTAAGACTATTGTTTTCCAGGGCAGACTTACACAATTTGATGAGATGACAGAAATAAAATATTCAATGTATTTCCCTTCTTTTTTAATTTTTGATATTTAAAGTTCTTCAGAAACAGTAATAATGAAAGAAACTTGCAGAGGAGTTTATTTTAGGCCTTACATTGTTAAAACAGAGAAAGTTTATTATCTTTGTTTCTGACTGTTATTGTCCAAGCTGATAAACCAAGTGAGTGATGTTTTTCCTTGGTAAGTCCTTATTTATTTTATGTTCGCATTTCGTGGATTAGTATCAATGTAGGTTGGGCAGTAACAATCAGAATTTAAGAAAATAAATATTTTTCCAGACAGTTTAAAATGAAGGTCTGAGGAGGTTAAAAACCTGGCAATAAACCACAAACAAAACTCTTTGCAAAGATTCAACCTTCCCAACCCTCACTTCACAGAGCATCACTGGATCTGACTGAGGTTAATCATTTCAATATTATTTTCCATAACACTCACATCTGTTTTTTGCTATTCCTGTGACATTAAACACTACATCTTCCTATACATCTGTGCACACAGTCCAGTCAAACCAGGCTGTTCAGTCCTCCTGTAAAGGGAAATGACCTGTCTCGCACAGAATATTGTGCAGCCTCAGTCAAATACCTGAGCAAACTGCTCATGACCAGCAAGAGCCCTGTAGATTTTAATAAGCATTTGAAGAACTGTCTCAAGTTTATTTTATGTCCCCAGTTCTGATAGTTCTGACCATAAGCACCATACCAGCCCATAGAGACAGATACATGAAGCATATTTTCCTTGGTCAGTCTCACAAATATAACTCCCCAGCTCAGTCACAGACAAATATCTGCTTTCATTCTGCCATAAAGGAAAGATTGAACATATTCTTTAGCCAAAATATTAATATATGCCTGAATATTTTACATAACCTCAAATCTCTTCTGATGAAAACAATGCCTTTTGTTTTGGGGCACTAAAGCATGGCAACACTAGAAAAGTAATCAGAGAGGGGCTTGTTAGAAGCAACTCCAGTTTCCTTGTCAGACAGAATTCTTTACAAATATGGCTCAGAAGACAGAAAAGTACATGAAGAGAGAATTCTATGTGAATTAAAACTACTGAGCTAAAGTATCAGTAAGTGGGCAGCTCAGGCTAAACCTAATATGCAACAGTAAATCATATAATCCCCTGTTCTTTAATCTCTGCTTCCAGATAATTAGACAAAGTACCCCTGGGAGACTGTTGCCCAACACAAGATGTTGACATGAACTTACTATTTATAACTCAGGTAGGCAATATACTTTGAGATTCTTTTTTGCTGACACATGAAGCATGGCTAGAGCGGGTTTAAGGAAATAACTCATGCTCTCAGCATTTAATTCATCTAGATTCTGTATGCAGCACAGATTATAGAGAAACACAGAGAAAGCATAGACAAATATGTTTTTAAAAGTATGATTTAACCTCCTTTCAAATATGAGAAAAAATATAAGTGGGGAGGGAGGGAAGCAGCAGCCACAGTACAATGATTTTTCAACCAAAACAACTTTGAAAATGATACACATAAGAGAACATGTCATACTTTTCATTACTTCATTTGCTATCAGTTAGGACATCAGAGAGCCAAACACCAGTAATTGTGATTTCAAATTTATGATCCTGCAGTCCTACAGGAGTACTGGTCAAATTTACCCACAGAGTAAATGGTAACTGCAAGGGTTGAATTGGCTCACTCAGGATGGACACTGCCAGAAACACTTGCACTTGTATTGGGCCCCTTGTGGTTTAATCAATAATCAAATTATCTGATTTACTGTGAAAATACAGTTCATGTCACCTCCTGCCTGATGAGCTCTTGTAACTGAACCCCAAAGTCACTCAGAGAAACAACTGCTAAGGAAAAGGGGTACCTTGGGAGAAATTCAGTCATGCCCTTCCTCAGAAAAGGTGCACAGACCACTGGTGCTGGCAGCACACACAGCTTAAAGGGAGGCATTTGTTCCTGTCTGATTTCTAGACTGTACCGGAACCACCTTGAAATAAAAACCTGCTGATTAACACAATTAGAATAGAATTTCTATGATACCCTTCAAAATGTAAAACCTTGGAAGTTAATAAACACCATTAAAAATAGACCACCTTTCCCCTCAGTGAGGCCTTTATTCAGTAGTACCATGCTGAGAACAGGATTTGAGAGCTCATTTTAAGATTCACAGTCCTTCAAAAAAATACAAACTTAGTAAATGATTTTTCATCCCCTCCAAGGTAGAGATTGTGACAGTGGCAATGATTGCCTGGCACACCTATTGTATCCCAAGTGTTTGTCTGAAGGCATAAATTCACAGAAGCTCTTGTCCTTAAAAATCTGCTTATTAAATTTAGAGAGTTTAAAAAAATGGAAAGCAACTGACAATGAAATATATTTTAGAATTTTTACAATTTTGCCATGTTGCAAGAAAGGAAACACAGATGAACGGTTTTACTTAGAGAATGCATGTGCTAATGTCTATGAAAATGAAGGGATATCCTTTGCAGATTGAATAGTATTTTCCTTGGAATGACACAAATATACGCTGTATTGTCATACATAATAGTATTTGTGAAAAAGATTCATAACACACCAGGCAGAAACACACCAGTCCTAAAGTTAAATCAGATGAGGAATAAAGTGCTTACATAACAAACTGAAGGCACCCTAGACCTTATTCATGAACCGTGACATTACGTTTTAATTAAGTTGAAAAATAATCAGTTTTGATCTTAATATTTCTTTTTCTGGATTTTCCTCTTTGTATAAAATAAGTGAACTCCAGAAAGAGGAAGATTTGGAAGAACAGGATCATGATGTCATGATTATTATCCTTAAAAATTATCCTTAAAAATATTTTATCTCTTTCATTTTGAAGTACAATCTATAAAATTGCCTAGAATGAAGAGTAGAAAAAAAGGAGACTGCTCTTCATCAGGCTAAGCATGGTTCATTTTAGTGCTCTAAAAGCTTTCATTGCATCTCTTTTCTGATCTTAGTTAGCATTAAAAACTATACAATAGAGCATAACAAAGAGGGTCAGCTCACCCACTCAAGGGGGACTTACTGAAAAGAGCAGTAGCAGTGCACATGTCCTTGAAGCCTTGAGAATTTCTATTATACCCTCCAAAAGACTGAGCAAACACTGATGTGTGCAAGGTGAGGCAATCACACAGTAAACCAAAGACTTATTAAGTAGAAGCTATAAATCTCATCATTTTAATTTCAAGTACACTTATGATTATGTTTTTTTAATTTACAGTTACTGAAATTCCAGGACTGGTGTTACACAAATATTTCTCGTTCATGGATCTCAAAAGAGGGCAAAAGCAAAGCTACATTCATTTTGAAAAGGGGAATTCAGATAATTTACACCTAGGCCCTGAATCATTAGTTCTTCTAAAGTTGTCATTTGGGCTCCACCTGTTGATTTTAACACAATAGGTTCCTTTTTCCAGGAAAACCACTTTTGTCCTCACTTGAGTACTGCTTAGAGGAAAGCTATGTGTTTACCATTCAGTCCCTTCTTTTTAAACAGTAGTGTACACTCCATTTCTCCACTGGGATCTGTAAGTTGAAATGTATTCTTCCCCCTGTTGTATCAAGATTCTGTTCTCAGTGTGTGCTGCCAGACCAGCCCCTCACCCAGACATTTGGGAAGTGGAATAGATATCTGCCTGTGGGATATGTTGGTATTAGCAGATATTCTTATTTTGCCATTCCATTTGCCAATATTTTTTCTGGAATTAAATTATGCCAACAACCCTCTCAGTAATTCTTACCAGCATTGCTTATAGCACATTCTCTGAGCAGCAAATTTACAATTCTATTCTTCTTGTTATTGCCTAGGTGGTCTTTCCCCACTGCCTTTTGAGCAGATGGACTGCTCAAAACACCACACACCTCTGGAACAGCTGTATATGGAGGGGGCAGAATGAACCCAGATGCCCTCTTTCAGAGGAAATCTGTGTTGCCAGGTTTCTCTCTTTAGTATCAGAGAAAAGGGAATCAAATATTGATACATGGTACAAAGTAAGAGAAAGGATTTTCTGAGTTTTCCTTCTTTCACAGCAGGAGCCCTGCACTAGGGGAAGCACGCCCAGCTCAAATCATCACTGCTAGAGGCTAGAGTGAATTTATTTTGAAGGTTGTTCCTACAGCCTTATCCCATTTTGTCTGACCATTCTTAGCAGATTGACAAAGTTTAAGGGTATGAGAAAAAAAACCCTCAGAAGTCAGATAAGCTTAAAGCAGAAAAGTAATTCCAGAACTCACACCAAAATTTTATTAGTAACTGTATATTTTGTAGGAGTGGACTGCAGGGCTAATTAATGATGCTCTAGAGCTAATAATTAACCTGTCTCAGATTTGGCATTGTATTATCCAAACAAGGAGATTACTTTAGGGACCAAAAATATAGGTCACAGGAGTATTCTAAGGACATACTTTAAGGAATTCTTGTAGGCTTTCCATTCTGTTAAGTGAACAGTTCTATCACCTACACCAGCTGTAAGAGCCTTTTGCTTATGATTCCCTCTGCTATCCCCTTTTACATCTAGTGGGTGTCTTCAAAAAGGTAGGAAATCATTTGCTCCTTGTCTTTTTGCCCTCGAATCTTTTTCCACTGAAGCCACAGGCAAAATTCCCACGGAAGAGAATAACAGTGAGTGAGCTTTACATCTCCATTATTAGACTGTCACATTTAACATCACCTTTCCTGTCTCTCATCTGCCACTGATTATCTGGGCCAAGCAGTGTTCTTTTTTATAAAGAAAGGTGCTGCTTGCATGGGTCTAACTTTGGTGACACAGATAATGAAGTAAACTACATGCAAGCCTCACAGATATCTTGTGGAAATAGATCTCTACTACATAAAAGCTGAACTGTGAACTTTTGTTACATTTCATCACCGTTTCACTATCCTTCAGGAGTATTAATGTTCAAGCTAAGAATCAGGTAATAATCCTGAAGAAATCATCCCATTATAAGTTAACGGCTGGATTTTCAGTTAATGGACCACGCTGAAGACAAGGGCAGTTAACAGTATAACAAACTATAGCAATATAACCAATTTCAAGGGGATTATTGCTACCATAAACTGTATTAAATGGTTTATAAAAGGAACGGCTTGGGCTTTTTTTTTTTTTTTTTTTTGAGTTATGTGAAGAAGATTAAATGAGAGACTCCTTTGTTATCTAATTTGTTTCCAACCAATTTTCAAAGCATTTTGGACAGTGGGAATGCTGCTAATAATGTCACATAATGAATATTCTGAATGCACCAGAAGCTGCTCTTCTCTCTAATACATGGGGGGAATCATGAACTTATTTTTGTGATGAGATGAGATTTCAATGAAGATGGTCTAAAACTCAGTGTAGAAAAGAAGCACCAGATTCAGTCTATGCTCAGTTCCACTACCAGAGCCCATTGTTTCACCATTTGAAAGTCTCATAATCTGTCAGCAAATTACCTTACAAGGCCAAGATAAGATGAAAATATATATATATAGAGAGCTCTGTTTTGCAAGTAAACTAGATAAGTAACTGCCAGGGAAGAGTCAAGTTATATTTTTGCCCTTTGACCATACAGTGGAAATAGATTTTAGTGGGTTTTTTTTCAGATATGATGCATTTTTTCTTCAGGTATAAATTTATGCTCTGAAGAATTAACACAAGATATAAGCCATTTATTGAGATAACAGTGCTAGGCATTTCACTAATTCTGCTTCTAATTTCAATGACCAGATGGATTCCCAGCTCCCATTCCATCCAAACATATGAACAGCAAAGCTTACATGCAAGAGGGTGGGGGCGGAAAGGAACAGATCTCTAAAGGGTGGTTGAACAAAATAAAAGAAAACAAAGGATTAAAGGTGGGGGGGAATAGCACAGCCCACTGTCTGAACGTCCCCTGATGCCTGAGTCCTTGCTAGAATGTGGCAGTAGCACACACACGCAGAGCACTTCAAACTTCCACCCTTGCATCAGGATAGGTGAGGTGGAATTTGTCACAGGAGTAACAAAATAACAAAATGTTACCAGATTTTTCTTTGACCTCTGCCCTTCTCAACACCAGAAACAATCAGGGATGATGGTGCACAGTCTGTACCAGTTCCCAGCAATTTCCTGAGGTGCACTTTCTCCCTGCCATGGCTGGAGTTTGCCATGGGTCTGCTTCTCTTCACTGTTCTAGTCCACCATAGATCATTTTCATTTAGATTACTGTAATTTAAATATTATGAATTGCACATAATGATTTAGGTTAATATAGATTTAAATCCCTTTCCAATAAATAAGTCAGAGGCAGCATCCAACGTACAAATATACTCACTCATTAAGGGGATGGAATGATAATGTCTCGAGTTATTTAGATAATAACTTGCACATAAAAAACCTTGAAAAACCGAAGGTCCTGTGTCCATAGACACTTTAAATGGAGTGCAGTTAATCATGTTTTTTATATTATCAGCAACCCAAATATTTTCCTGGAGTGTCTATTTGAGTAGCTGCATCGGGGAATAGAAGCAAATGTCAGGCTGCTGCAAAAGGGCAGCCGCTGCAGCAGGGTGTGTAAACATGAGCACGGCCTGCCAGATGCACCCTGTCTTTTGGCTCTTCTCAGAGCTGATAAGGCCTCCCCTGGAATATTGGCTGCCAAGGGAGATGTGGCCCAACAGCAGAGAGTCCAGAGCACAGAAATGGGAGTTTTCTCTCTCTTAGATGATGTGACCAGCAAGGAAAAACAATCAGACTTATTTAAACTTTATTTTTTCTTAGGCTAAATATTTCAAGTTCTACTCAAAATTTCTATCACTGTATTCCACTTAGCACCAAAACTATTTCATGGAATTTCAGCTTAATAACAGGTTGGAATACCAAGCCAATTATACCAGACTCTCTGAGGCACGGGTGGTATTTCTCAGTATTGTTCAAAGGAGAATAAATAGCCTAAATATTTTTGGGCCTCATCAAAAATTATGGTACAAAATACTTTTGGCATGCAAGAAAAGTTTTTTGGCAGGTAGTGATTAGAATGGAAACTCTGGAAGCCTCAGGATCATCTGTAACTTTCACTGTGATTTGTCACATGACTCTAGACAATTTTGAGGCTGTGTTTAATCAATCAGCCTCAAAAGATCCCCCAAACTGATCTATTTAAGATGCAACTTACTTAAACCAACACTGTCCATTAGAAATAAATTCTTGTTTCAAGCAACACCATCTTCCTATAGAGCTAAGAACTGATCACTCAGGAGTTGCTTCATCAGCCAGCTTTCTCCACACCTGCTTCACTTGACATAAGCCTGTTATCAAAGTACCACTGATTTATGAATCTGCCACTGCCACAGCAGGAAAGAAACATTTCTTCCTCCTTTTCAGAGCCTAAATAAAGATATATGGATGGAAGAATATAAACCTTTTAATGTTCAGTAATAGATCAGGATAAACAAGGAGGAAAACCAAAACAAATGGTCAGAGTATTGCATCTCATAAGTACTCCATTTCTTTATCAGATGGTAGTTTCTCATATTTATAGTGAAGATAAGCATTATTAAAGGATCAGTTTCAAAATTAGGATGGCAATTCTCTACATACAGTGTAGAAGTTAAATATCATCAGTACTACAGATTTTTATTCCTTCTATTGTCTTCCTCACTATTGCATGTCCTTCCTCTTCTATTGCATGCATTGAAATGGGCTTTGTGCTAGTGTTATTTCATTTTAAAATAAGTCTTCAAAATAGGTTTCCTGTTCCTCAAGCAGCTGGTCCATGTTCTTAGTAGATTTCACATGTTAATCTTCTAGTATCCATCTCAGATTTCCTTTTATCTTCAATTTCTGTCCCTTTGGCGTTGTTTAAGCTTTATACCTTTCAAACAGTTGTGCAAAATTCATGTGCCCTCATATCTAAATTGTAAGTAACAGTTTTGAAAGGATTAGTTTAATCTGTTCTAGCTTCTTTATCATCTCAATTAAGAGTTACAATCTTCAGTTTATTAAAACCTAGGTCTCATGCTGTCTCACTTTATGTTGGACTAAGCAGGACATGAGGCAATCATTGCTCTTTCCCAGGATTTGAGAAGGATGAAGAGTGGTATTCACCACCAGCATTCCTCCTCTCAAAACCAAGGGCAGCCACAAGGATGCTGTGCTCTTCCACATCCAGTGCACTCAGCTGCAGGCTCTGGCTCGCTGCAAGATGAAATAGAAGGAATTGCTGCTCCCACTGCTGATGGTATTTCCTCCTGACAAAAGATCTAGCACACATCACACACATTCACTAGCAGCCCTCATTTCAGCCTTTGTTAGTAGTCAGCTTCCTTCTTCCCACAGAAAATCCATGCAAAAGATAATTTCCTCTCAAGTAGACATCATCCTCCTCTTTCTCACAAATCCTATTTTGTTCTTTTGTGCTCGTGTTCATAATTTTGCTGTATGAGTTTGCTCTGTCCAAAGGGCTATTTGTAATTTCTTCAATTGGAAGTGTCATTACTATGCTGGTTACTTCTTTTTAATCACAAAAATGGATTTAACCCCATTACCAGCAGTACGCCTTTGAAATATCTCATCCCCAGTGGAGGTGCCTTTCAATTATGGACTGTGAACAGGCACATCAAATTCCCTCTTTTTGTACCAGGATGGATCACTCACAGTCAGAAAGCTCCTTTGACTTTCCAAGTATTGATTAGGGGAGATTTGGACTGGTTTGGTGAGGCATTACATCCTGTGTATCTAACAGGCTCACAGGAACACATCCATATTTCACTGCAATCTGATTACAACAGACAACTGGCTTTTGAGTCTCCCTACTATGGTTTCAAGGCAACAAACAGTGAGCACCATATGGCAGCATTGCTACAGGACTAAGAGATTTAAGTCCTCTAAAGATCCAGCTGACCTCTGACTTACAAATGGTAATTTTCTGATTCTTAAAATCTCAGCAGCCTATACTGCATAAAAAAACCTGTCAGTTAGCTTAACAACCTGTACACATAGAGCATAATGTCTTCCAATAACACTGCCTGCCAGGAGTCACCATCTGCACTTGCTCTGCTGGGAACAGCCAAACTGTTACACACAGTTGGGCTAACAGAGGGATAACAGGCGAGGCTCCTCAGCACAAGTGTTGGGGGGCACAGGAAGGCTCCACCTTCCTGGCAGCGAGAGGCTGGACAGCAGCACTACAGAAAGGGACAGAAAGGGACCTGGGGGTCCTGTTCCACAGCAAGTTGAATGGGACTCAGCAGAGCCCTGGCAGCCAGGAGGAACATCCCTGTCCTGGGGAGCATCAGGCACAGCACCAGCAGCAGGGCCAGGGAGGGCCAGGATTGTCCCACTCTGCTCTGCCCTGGAGCGGCCTCACCTCGAGTACTGGGGCAGTTTGGGGCACCACAATATAAGAGACAAAGCTGTTAGAAGGGCTGTGAAGGTGCTGAAAGGCCTTGGGGGGAAGCCGTGTGAGGAGTGGTTGAGATCACTGTGTTTGCTCAGCCTGGGGAAGGACACTGAGAGGAAACAATTGCAGTGTGAAGCTTCCTCACCCGGGGAAGTGGAGGGGCAGACTCTGGTCTCTGCCCTCTGGTGACCAGTGACAGGACCCGAGGGAACAGCATGAGGCTGAGTCAGGGCTAGGTTGCATATTAGGAAAAAGTGTCTCACCCAGAGGGTGGCTGGGCACTGAACAGGCTCCCCAGGGAAGTGGTCACAGCATCAAACCCGACAGAGTTCAAGCAGCATGTGGACATTGTTGTCAGGCACAGGTGTGACTCCTGGGGCTGTCCTGTGCTGGGCCAGGAGCTGGACTTCAATAATCCTTGTGAGTTCCTTCCACCTTGGGCTATTCTCTGAGTCTATGATTTTGTAGGTGAATAAAAGGATTCCCATTTTTATGCTGTCTCCATCAGTTTCCTACAGAGCCAGAGCAAGGAAACTAAATTATGGAACAGAGCAAGGTCTTTAGGAGTAAAGAGCTCTTCAAGACTGTGACAGCTGGTGCTATCTTCATGTGACATGTTCTGGGGGAGTGAAAAACAAGACTACCCTGTCCATCAGCCATGGAAACTCAGATCTGATGGAGTCATTTAGACAGTGGGGCAAGCATATGGAAATTTAAGTCTTGCTTTGACTAATTCAGGAGCAGCTCCTTAGCTGGTATGAACTGATTGGGTAGTGGCAAAATACACGGCTGAGGATCTGCCCACATTATGTTTTCTTTGCTTCTGTAAATGAAAATGTCAATGCTCCCTATGCATATGTTCCTCTACAGCAGCTATGCAACAGAGCTAATAACAAACATTGTTTACCAAAGCTGTGGTTGGTCCTGCTCTGCCATGGCTGAATCTCCAAACGCTTGCCATGCTGACTGTCCTGCAGGCAGCACCCTGAGCTCTACAGCTCTGACAACTGAGGAGGCCTCAGCTCCATCCCACTGAATATTGAGCACTTACAATGCTTTGCTTCAGCAACTTGGACAGCTTTAATTCCTCCCCACAATCTTTGGTGCAAAGAGATATCTCTTCTAGCTTCTGCTGTCTCCAGGGAAGGGTCCTATTGCTTTGTGTTGCCCACTGAGTGAGCTACAGGGTTCCCAGGTACAGCACACGGCTCTGCCTGGGTCTCAGGCTCCCAGCACTGTGAGAAGTTTCTAATAACACCAGCCAACAAAGGGGAGTTCAGACTGAACCCCAGAAGGAACAGAGCTGAAAAAAAATAAGCCCTTGCTTTCTGGGCCTCACTATGGCTACTCTAAAGAACCATAGCAATCAAAAGGAGGCAAGAAGAAGGCAAGAATGATGGCTGAACTCCCATGCACACGTGCTATTCTCTGGCAAAAGCATCAGCTGCTTTTTACTGGTGTGCATGACTGCTTAGATAAAGGAACATGTAGGAACTTGCATCCTGCATTTCCACTGGTGCTTTTCTGAAGGAGTTTGTTGCCTCCATGTGTGTGAAAACATCTCTGTGTCTATGATAACAAGTGCACAAAATTTCTCTGACGCTGTTTGTGAAGGAGGTCTTGGGAAGGAGAAAAAGCACAAAGGGCTGGCTCCAGAGATGTTAGACTCATTTAAGAAATAATACTGGGATACAGGGGTGTAATGTAGAAGTAGTGCAAAAAAAAAAAAAAA
>VXAC01003421.1:152239-177331 GCA_013399225.1 Rhipidura dahli
AGGGAAAAAAAAAAAAAAAAAAAAAAAAAAAATTAATGCCTTTCCTTTACCTGCAGTGCCATATTTGCTCAGTGGATCAGTGCACTGGAGCACTGACCACTTACAGTGGTTACCTGTGGACAATGTCACAGTATTCTGCTAAATTAAGCTTCACTACAGCATTTAGGGAGTTTTTCAGCCCTGGGTTTCATCCAATTTTACAGTTGGGTTGAATGAAGCACAAGTAGGTCAAGCAAATTTTCTAAAGTCACAGACTAAATATATTATTTATTTACAAAATCAGAAATCCAGGACACTACTACTTGCAGTTTTCTTGCTTGAAAAACTAAAATTTACTCAAAACATTTTAAAAAAGAATGAGATTATGCAAAAAAAAAAAAAAAAGGAAAAGAAAAAAAGAAAGAAAAAATTAAAATTTTCTCTCTGTGATTTGTGAACAAGTGTTTATATAACAAATAGCTATGCTATAAAACACTACTGTTACAACACCTATTTGTTGCCTTTCCTGTTTCAGATGTTCATGAGTATCATACAAGTAAGAAACATATGCTACAGAAGCTAGCAGTATTTCAAAACTTAGATTTTAAGTTTTGGGTTGGTTAGTTATGGAGTTATTCAGCATTTCTCAAGAAAAGGTCCCCTGATCCACCTGTGGGACTCCTGGACCAGAGAATATTAATAGCAGAGACTTCATCTTGAACATAGTTATTCCAGAAAATTAGAAGTAATTAGGACTTCTTCAGGCCTGCTAGTTACAGCATAAGGTACTGAAACATGGAGAAACAGAAAAAAAAAAAATCTTCATTTACTACTGGTTAGAAAATTTTTGACAAATGTTTTGAATTTCAACATTTTTTGCAAAAGTTTAACTTTTATAACAACTACTAGCAAAGTAAAGGAGGGAACACAAAGCCAGCTGTTACTAAATAGAGAGTTCCAGAAGTTAACGGGTTCAGAAAGCCTTCCCATGAGCAAACACAACCAAGTCTGAGCATAACAGGCAGCAAAATCAAGTAACAAGTCCACAGTTTCTTCTAAAAATTATATCTAAAAGAGCAATCTTATTCCTAAACCAGAAATTGCCGTCTAGCTACCATCAATTCTTTGCTTCTTAAGTGCAGTCAACTTCAAAGCTCTTAGTCTGTGCCTGATCCTTCAGGAATCCTGTAGAGATTTTAAGGATTTCTAGAGGACTCATCTCCCTCAGGATGGACAGTACAACACATTCTACTAATATTATAAATAGTCTGAATTATCACGTGCACCTTCTGAAACTCCAGGCACTCTCAGCAACCACCACTTCTGCATTTCTACAGGTGCAACACGTTCAGCAGGACTTTTCCAGATAGTGTAGATGCTGCTTTGTAAGTCTGCAAGAACAAGGTTCCTCTGAAATCCAACCATGCTGCTTCTGCTCTATCCAATCTCACTTCTCTAAGGAAAATTAACTTCTTCATTACTGGAAAGAGTTCATGGACACTGATAATACTTAGGTAAGTAAAAGCAGAAATTGGATCAATGTCCTAAAAAGTATTGCAAGTTACAGATCCATTTGTGGCTGCTACTTTATGGATCAGTCTCTGTATAAACCAGAAAAGAGTGGTGCTGCAGCTGTGTTTTTGACTTTTATATTTAAATTATACACCTCACGTAATTTTGAGGACTGAAGAAGAGACTGTAAGGTGAAAGTATTGCATTTATCAAGACGGTTTTGCCAGCAGGCAACAAACTGAGGACTGATGCTTAAGAAGTCAGATCCAGCAGTAACTTAGTGCAGACAGATTTTCACACTCTGATCATCTGCACAATGATCCCTAGAGCTGCATTCTGCTCCTCAGCAGTGTAAGAAGCCACTCATTCCCCCAGCAATATTTGGGGGGAATATTTCAGAACCCTAAACTTCTAAGTTCACAGAGCATGTGTGAGGTAATCTAAGCTACAACACATCCAAATTCAGATTTCTCTATCATATTAAGAAGACAGTTTATTTATTGGCCTTATGTGAATCTACTTCTACAAACCAGTGCACACCCCTTGTTCCCCAGCCAACAGGTAGCAACATATGCTGACATAATGTTTGCACCTGGAAGAGTGAAATTCCTAATTGCATACAGACAAATATATTATTTGCATGCACGTTTGGGATGAGATCTCTGTGAATGAGGAATCAGAAAGATTATGATGTTCTGAGATAAATTTAAAATTTTAGGAGGTTAACATAATCATTCATACTGTAAGAGACTTTCCCAAGCATTCAGACTTGGAGAATCAGAGTGGAATATTTTATATGAAATAATTTATTCTAGAAAAAGGCAAGAATAGGAAAAGCAAAGCACACTGGAGAACATCAGAGGGAACTCACAGAGGATTCAAGGGGATCATGAAACAGACCAAGGAGAGCAGTTCCTATATTGTTTAATTCCATAATCTAGTTTAATCCTACTGAATGATATTTACTCCAAGCAAACTGTAATCAAATCAAGTCTCTATCACCCAGTTAGTGGGCTATAAATGCTAAGATGAACTACTCTTACAATAATTTCAGTAACTTACAGCCCTCAAAAACAGTTACTGCTGGCTGACAGCCTGAGCCACCATTTGCCTTGTTCCCCAGTTTATCCACACCACCCCCCCATCTGTACTTCAGGGCTGATTCCAACCTTTGAAATAACTCTCTGGGGAAGTTCTTTAAAAGAGAAAGTTCTGAAGGGTACCACAAATATGGAGATGAGATGGGAAGAATTGCTGTGCATCAGAAAAGGTTCATTTCCCGACATTTTTCAAGGAATGGGATTCCTAAAGGCTGGGACAGTATGAAGTCTGTGTGAGTGCTTAGATCCTTAGCTTATTAAATAATAAAGAAGAAAACAAAATATTACATGCAAACATGACCTGTCAAAAAGAATGCTACACATGAAAATGGAAAATTCACAGAATACTTATAAATCTCTTACCTTCTGTGGTCTCTCTGTAAACTTTTACACTATTTAAAGTGAATTTTTAATTCCCTACATGAAACATAACAGAGTGTTAGAGAGCATAAGAGAGTTGAGCTGATGTTCCTACCCTATGAAAGTTCTGTTTTATTAAATTCTTGCTCAGAACCACCCTACATGGAACTGCAATTCCTTCCTGGCCATGGGATGCCTTTTGCTTTTGCCAGGGATCCCTCGGGTGACTGTGCTGAGCCTGCAGCTCACCTTCGCTGGTTCCACATTTGCCAGTTCCAGTTTTACTCTGTAACTTCCTAACTGGCCCACCCTGCCTCAGTCACCTTCCAAAAGCTCCAAGTAGCAGCCACAATATCCACAGCAAAGAGAGGGGAAGTATCTTCTGTTGCTTGTTTAGATATCTTGTTTCACATACAGGATTTATCTTCAGAAAAGCTTGTGATGCCTGACCTTGATATGTATGGAAAATTCTGCCCGGGAGTTCTGCCAGACATTTTGTTTGATATCTATATTTTCTCCCTCTTGGCCATCTTCTTGTTACATTTTTTTCCTCCTTCTGGCTCCTTGGCTTTTTTCATAACCTCTTCAGAGCTCATTATCTTTACCCAAAGATATTGGCATTACATATCTTTCTAGTCATGGACATTTAAATGCTGGTCCTAAGAATATTCTGTGAAAAGCAGAGAGAAAAATTTCAGAACCCTCTGACTGAGGAACTTAAATTTCACTGACTTTCAATCAGGCACCTATGGCATAGCTGTAGACTCACAGAGACTGTGACAATATAATAAAAATAATATTTTTTTACACTTACAGTTATGAAAGTACATATGCCCACATATTAAAACATTTAGTACAATACCAAGTTTGACTCTCAAGGTGTATTTTTCCAATATTTTAACAAAAATTCCTGCAGAGTGTAAAAAGAAATAAATACTTTCCCTGGTCCTTTACTATTTTCTCTTGAGAATTATGTTTAACCTGAGGAACCTTGAATGGTTTTAAAATATGTTTCTTCTATTTACCAACTTACAGAACAATTACCGCTTTTATCCCCATTTAAACATTGTGGTTACATCTATGTTAGATTTGCTGGTCCTGGATTAACCTTAATTTTATGAGTTCTACTGATAACCTGTGGTACTGGTAGTTTTCCGTATTAGTGACCAAAGAGACAAATGAAGTATGAGGGAAAAAAAATCACAAATTGATAAACCAGGGCCTTGAAATGTGAGGAACTGGGAAATATCTGTCATCATCTTGCTAACATTTTTAATGTTGATGTGCTGAAGGTACCATTTTATGCATCTCTAAGTCTGCCAAAAGGCAGACAGCATCCAAAGGAAGGCTGGAGGGAAAAAAGAGAGTGGGGCAGACAGACGGAACCTTAACCAGATTTGAAAGTTTGGCAGGAAAAAGTTTTTGTCATTTCTGTTCTGCAGTTTAGTTTGTCTAGGCAATTATACTAACAGAAATGCAAAGCACCTACTGAAGATCTTGTAGATAAGCCAAAAATGTTGAGTCGTTTTCCAAAGAAAAAGGTGGAGACAAAATACTTTGCATCAAGTTCTAGACCAAAGAACTTCCCAATCCTATCTACAGAGAAGTAAATGCTGTCCAAGGTGACCTTGAAGTCTGTCTGTGGACAGGACATGCACACCCCCAAATCAGGTGCTCAGGGGTCAACAGGAGAAAATGCAGCTTTCCAAGTTTTACACATGGCTATTGAATTTCAAGCAAGGTGGACTGAGGATTTACTCTTGAAAGAGGAGGAAGCTTGCCTGAAGCTAAAGCAAATTAATATTGTTGACCTTGGCCCTGACTCTGCTCCTGTCTAAGTTAACAGAAATACTCCTGTTAATTCCACTGAGGTCTGGATGAAGCCTCCTGTTGAAATAAAACTGAAAGCTTTAGTTTAGAGAACTTTCAGGCAATGCAGCAGGTTGTACTGAGGTACAACACGATGCTCTAATACTGAAGATTTATTGCCTTGCATAGGTTGGGTGTGTCTTTATTGATAAGAAAACTTGCACATGCATCCCAAAAGACACTAAAACCTAGGGTTAGCTAGAACCTTCATCCAGTGTCTCTGAGAAACCTCTTTTTTGTTCTAGTGAAGTCTAAAGGTGTAGACTTCACGTTTCTGATATGTAACATATTTCTGATATATTTCTGATGAGTTTATTGAACCACAGAAGGTTTGCCTGAGCCACTGTACATAGCAGAACAGTCAGAACTGTGGTCATCTGGGGTCACAATTTAAAGTGAATTCAATTTTTCAAACTAGCATTTGCAGCATTCACTTTACAGATTTTCATATTAATAAAAAATAACACAATACCTGCATGTTTAAAGACCTTGCTGTGGACTTCAAATCATTGTGTATACTATTTAATATTTACTCATTTTGCCTGCTGAAACCTGGGTGTTTTTTTACCACCTTCAAGACTCTAATCCTGTAAAGAACTTTCTGCTTAGTGTGCTTTTGTATGAGGGGCAAGCAGCACTCTGAACCCTTTTGTAATCTCAAGAATGATAGGTGTAAATTTGTCTTCCGTCTGTGATCTGAGTGGGGGAAATGACTTATTGTGTGCAAAAATAAATCACCTCTCTTAGAAAGGCAGAATCAGTGCCAAGCAGCTGAAAGTTCCTGAGGGAATGGATTTCTCAGCTTGTGTATCTTGATTATCCAGTGACTCAAAGCACAAAGTACAGCTGTGGTCAGGGAGTTTAGACAGAAAAAACAAATTTCTGATTCAATTTTCATCAGATTTGACTTCCTGTCTTCAGAGTATGTGACTTATAAATTTAGTAGATCACCTCAGTGGTTCACATTCACACAGTTCCCTACATGGTGAGGATATCACATTAGGGATGTCATATTTCAAAGAAAGCAACTCTCTATTTCACTGCAGTATTTAAAGAAATATTTTCATGGAGAATTTTTTCCTGAGGAATAATATTGATGCCAGTATTGGGAAATATGAATTGATGGAAAGCTTTTAAGACACTCAACACAGGAAGAGTAACTATAATTTTTGTAAGCAGGAACTCAATACCAGTGAGTCTAGTTTTCCCCCATAACACCAAAAAATACCATTTTTTCCAAAACTGCATGCATAGAGTGACTTAAGTTTGTGTCTTTCTCCATATCAAAGCCTTGTCAACAAGTAAGGGACAGGGACAAGAGCTATGAAACCTTTCTTTTCCCAAAAGAAAAAATAAAAAAGAAAGCTTTACATGACATATATAAAAACATTTCACTATGCAAAAATAAGAAATTCTATATCTGATTAGTATTATTAGAAACTTGTGACTGAAAAATGAGCATTCAACAGCTGAGAACACATCATCACTAAAAGCTAGTTCTTGGAAGCTAGTAAATGCAGTGTTAAAGCCAAAAGTTCAATGTTAATTCTGCCTTGTACATTAAAATATGTCACATGGTTTGAGTTATTTTACATTTTGTTATTTATTTACATTATAAAGAAAATTCTAACTAGCATTTCTCACAGTCTGACACTCACACACATGTGAAGGGAACATATTCTATTTTTGGCCTAAAGTTTCAATCTCACCGAGATCTAATAAGGAAGTCCAGTTTGGAGGAATTTGATTTAATAACATTAGTCCTGTATACATTTGCTATTAGCTGGCAGAAACTTAGCAGTGGCTCAACCTGACAGGATTTATACATTTTTGATTCTTTTGAATGTCTTCACTCTGAGTAACCCTTTAACAGAAAAACGCCTGGTGGTTCAAGCAGGACAATAATGAAGATGGGAGAGGTGAAGAGACTGGAACCTGGTTTTCTGTCTTTTTTTGTGTCCTTTGCCTCATTCACTCCACTGCTGTGGTAACTCCAGGATCCTCCACATCCCACAGCATTCCTGGTGAGCAAGAGAAGCTCCTTGTAGGCTGAAGCTCTGCTGCCAGCTGTGTTCTGTGTCTGCTGCTGGGCCATGCAGCTTCTGCCACGCAGAGCACAGAATGTCTGAGCTCCCTGGCTTGAATCGCCCTCCTGTTCCCCAGGAACTGGGTCTCATGAGATTGGAAGGCATAATCCTCCTCCTTGAGGAGCATTGGCTCCTCTGTTGCATTGGCTGAATATGACTTACAGGTCAGAAATCTGTGCAGAAGACAGGTAAGATCAATAGTTTACACTTATTAATTTAAGAATCATTCTGTTTGGAAAATCATTCCATAAATGATTAATTAAACAAAACAAAACAAAAAAAAAATAAAAGAAGATGGAAGATGGAATGTCTGAATTATGTAAAGATTGTCATGGTGTTTTAAATGGCTAGTGTCATACACTACACACTTATAAGCCAATTGCATTTTCAAAAGCATTGTAACAATCTGTGTAGGTAAAGGATTTCACATACCAGAGAAGAATAAAGCACATTGGTGTTTCCTAAGTCATCTGCTATTTTCTAGACCACAAGACAAACAAACAGGATGTTTGAAACACTCATGGCTTCATTCAGATTGTAATTTTCAAGTGTATTCTGAAGGTCAAGACTTAAAAAGAGTGAGCTGTATTTTCTATTTTGGTCTGGTTTTAATTTGGGTAATCTTTCCATTAAATATAGCTATTTATGACATTTGTTAAAAGCCTATGCTGCTAATTTAGCTTTAAAAAAAATCTAATGGAGTTGTATTGGAACTTTTCCATAAAATTAATGTTCCAGACTAAATGGATGTCTAAGGTATCATTATTAACGGGAATATTCCATAAACTAAAATCAGAGTCTTTGAATTGGTGATCTGATATAGTTAGATCGGAACTTATTGAAAGCTGGAACAATGCCAAAGTACCCAGGAATTCAATTTAAACACCTTATGGAGGTTAATGCTTTTATGGTATTTACTTTAATTAGTGTTTCATTAAATGCTCAATATCACTCGCATACTTGGGCAGGAGCAGCGGCCAGCCTGTGGGTAAAGCAAGTATGACAGAGGTAAGATCACTTTCCTCTCTCTAAATCTGTCAGAAATACCAGCCTTTTCCATGATTTCTAGGGTTATATTTCTTTTGGCTGTATTACCACATTGCTGAAAAAGTCACATAAATTCATACTGACTACCACAGGCTGTGCCGTGGCCAAGCAAGGACAGGTCACAAACCATTGGCCTCTTCACAAAGTTTGGCTTAAAGATTCACTTCTATCAGTCCACACTCCTTGATAATCTAAGTATGGACTATAACTATCCAAAATTCATGGGGTGAGTGCATGCTTTGCCTTCCATTCCATGCTGCATTTAATAGTACCCATTTTATCTGGTTAATTACACTATGTGTTTTTACCCCATGGGGAAGGAATGGATTGCCACTGAAGCTAACTCCTACTAGAAAAGAAGCTATTCTTTTGCACTGGGGCTGGTCCTAGGCCAAGAAAATCTTATTTTGTCCCTGTTGACTGCAGTAGGCTTAGAAACAATTTCCCACTCCTTGTTTTGTTGACAGCAAAAATACTGAAGTAAAAAATAAAATTTAAAAATGCACAGAATTTATTTGTATTGTCATTTACAAAGCAGTCAGGAAGAAAAAGAAATTGTTAGGCTATGACAAATTCTGCAACCATGGTGCATGCGGGGTGATTATATTCACCATATTCTTGGGACTTGTGTCTGATCCATACACAAAAAATGAACTCCATAAATACTTCATCTTCAAACTCTTATATCAGCTTCACAAGACCACCATATTTAGGTTTATTTTTAATGTGAAAAAGATACAAAATATTTCTGTTATTTTTCCACCTCTGGAGTGGAATTTAATTTGTCAAGATACATCTACTTGTACCCAGTGACAACAATGATTTCAGTAAGAACCAAAGTCATATTTTCTACACAGAGAGAATTCAATAGCTGGTATTCTCTCACACCAAGGCACCCTGGGGCTCAAAAAATATGTGTACCCTTGTATGAAAAGCAAATTCTGAACTTTCAAGTGCCACCTCACACAGAGAGGTGCCATTGATGCCATGATGATTTTTGTCTGGTCTTTTATACCCCTGTTACACCTTTTTACAATTTCTGCATTCTTGGTGCTTTTTGCCTCCATGCTTGGACTTGTTTGTCAAGCTGGGACACTGAACATTTCAGAAGCTTCGGAGTGAGGGATCAGTGTGCCCAGAGCCCAAGGTCCTCTCCAGAACACATTTTGTAAACTGAGATAGAACCATCCAGGGGAAGGTTCCTTGGGGAGGGGGCTCACTTGAGCCTCTCATTGGGGAATTTTTGATAGATGTTCAAGTTAGTAACACCTACAATGTGATACCAAATCTTTTGGGGGGTTTATTGCAGTATGCATGGAGGTGCATTCGACCTGGATGTGGTGCACCTAAGGATCCTTAAAATAAATACCAAGGTAAAATCCCCTTTTCCCCTTCTAACCGTGTTTGACTCTTGATTTTAAGACCAGGAAAAGGCATCACCATTATATTCTATCTTCTGCAGTGCTCTGGAACTCAGCAAGCACTTTTAGCAAAGCTTTACAAACAGGGAGGCAGATGAGTTTTCTTGGTTCTCTTATCAGGTTCACCTTCTTGTGTCCAGGAGAGCACACAGACCAGACCATACACACATGCATCCACACGCTAATAAATACAAGGGAGACAAGAGGAACATCATTTAAATATTTGTTCTCAGCACTGACACCCTGAACACAGGCACGTGCAAGTTGCAGACCTCGCCATTGGAAGGCACATTTCACGTGCACATGGATGCTTTTCATGAGGGAAGTTGTCGAGTGACCTTCTAGCACCCCTGCTATCCCCTAGCAACAGCAAATGATGAAAGAAATGAAAAAGTATAAGCCCCCTGATATTTACAGTACAATTGTGAAACAGAAGAATATGCACATAGGCAATAAAGCTGAGTAGTTAATGAAATCAAGATAAAGTTCACACTCTACCTTATCCCCTAGAAAATTATTCTCATGCTAGGCTCCACATATACTCTGGAATTAGGTCTTGTCTTCATAAACAACATTTCTAGACTTGATCAAAACACTCTGAGTGCAGTATTCCTTATGTCTAGTGACTTAAGGCCAAACCTCTCAGAGAGGAACTGGAATGGCTGCTTCATTCTGGTTTAGAAGTTATTATTTACTGAGAAAATATTGTATAAATATTTGGGTGCCTATTTGACTTTATATCCAAGAGATACCCACATACACTAGCAATGAAATGGGAGAAAGATTAAAGGGATACAAAATTTAGAAAGGATACATATGCAAATTAAAAGAAAGAGGAAAGAAAGAAAGTTTTAAAAATAAAGGAGACATCAAGAAAACTGAACAGCACTTTTTTACCTATTACAGACCATAAGAAGAACTTTCCAGAAATTGTCTTTTTTCAGATTATTTTTTTATGCCAAGATCTGAGCATAGTTAGTCAGAAACATTTCTAACTCACTGGGAGTAGCTTCAGACTCAGTCCATTGGAGCAGGAATGCAATGATTTACATAATTCTGGAAGGAAAATGGCTAAGAAAAAATGTTAATAGTGAAAGAAACTAATCTGGATCAGATTTTTGGCTGCTGAAAATTAGGTTCTGGAAGCACACTGAAGTCTTATTTCTTCATTGGCTCTCTGAGGAGCTCAGAAGGTGAATGTATTATGCTATTGATAATGCATTTGAGCTTAGAAATGATGCAACAGTTGCCAGGAAATGGCTTTTGGAGGTGATGAAGACAGGAAAATGAATCAGGCATGCATTCACTTAGTACTTGTGGGATGTGCCTGCATCTCTGCTCCGGGGTGTCCCCTCTGCCGTGCCCAAGCTGTCCTTAACAAGGGCACTGCAAAGCAGCAACGCTATCCCAGCCCTGCTTCAGCTTGTGCTGCATGTGGCCATGACCTGTTCCCAGCCTGTGATGAGCTCCATGATGCTGAAACATTCCAGGGGTTGTAAAGGATGTGGGCAGAGGAAAGAACGGCTGTGGTAAAACCTAGAAAATTCTAGGGTAAAAACCAGGCTTGTGCACCACTGCTGGCTCCTCCAACAAAGGTTTGCAACCCCTACAGTGTAAGGTGCCTTTCCTCTAGTCATTCCTACTGGTAATTTTTTGACGCCTGAACAGCTCCCAGCCCAAGGATTTGAGTAGAACATCAGGTACAATTTTGCTCCCAGGTCCATCTGGCTGCAAGGGGCAGTTGATTTACAACACAATTTCAGTTGAAGGGGACTAATCCCACGTCAATTCCTTAAGACCTAAAGGTTTAAAGCTATTTTCTCAGTTCAGTATTTAAAAGGACTGTAACATTTGGATTTCAGTCCTCATGTTCACTAGCCCAGTGCTCTTTCAAGATGGAAAGATGCCTTTAAGCCACACACGGGATCTTGTGGCTATAAACATCAATCTGACAGCTCTGTGCCAGGATACAGAAATATTACATTTAAGAAGCAGGATACTGCACATAGCAGGCAATTGCCACATCAGGGCCTTTAATTACAATGAGAACTGTCCTTGCTTGAAATACCTCAACTTTTATGGGACAGAGCAGCAGCTAAGTGCTTAGGCAAGGCTGTAATGTTTTCTTCTAGACACTGGCTGAGAGCCAATGCTCTTATGGCAGAGAGCAGTAGTTTAGTGTGGTGTATTTCTACCAATTGACCCAGAGACTGGCTGCTCGAGCCATAACTTGAACAGTCTGATTACATCCTTCCTCTTATGTGAAAATGGGGGAGTATATAAAATTATTATCAGGCTGATAAGAAGTAGCTTAATATCCTTACCAGGTTTCTTCATCCAGGATGAGCAGACCAGTCCAGATGAGATCGGCCCAGGTCAGGGACTCACTAGAAGGGCTTGAAGCAAGCATGGAAAGGCCTGGATGTGAGCAGGCATCCCAGATGGCATCGGTATTGCTTGAGGCACATCTGAGGAGCACCAGGGCAACAGAACAAATGGTAATAAGGTACCTGATACCTGTGTGGCCCCACCCTTCCAGGAAGGGAACAGGAATGTAACTGAGAGGCCAAGCAAGCGTGGCACCAATTAGCACAGCACAATAAAGGCAGGCAGTAAGGGAGAAAAGAAACTTAAGGCTGGTGTTAATAGGATGCCTGCTATTCTGTGGCACTGTAAGGCTGGCAGCCCACACTCCAACTCTTGGCTTCTCGGATAGAAGATGTTTAAAATATTCATCCCCCTAAAGCACACAAAAATTCATGCCCTGCTGGTGGCCTTCTTGTAGGTTTTGTTATTACCAATGGTGATTTGGCCCTGGGCAGGGTATATTAAAGCAACCCTTGTAAGCTGGATGCCAGGGAACAGAGACTGAAAAATTTTCTTCCAGTTAGACAAAATATATCTAATCCTATAACAGCTGGCATGAGGTGTTTGGCAGACATCCCAGAGTGAAGGACAGAGCTGATCAATATTAAACATTTGCAAGCAAGTGAAGCAAGCCAGCAAGAAAAAAGTATAGGAGGTAGCCCTTATTTTGAGGGAAGGGGGAGTGCTCAGGCTAAGGAAGCGGAGTTTCTATATGTCCTATCTCAGTTAAATGCAATTTTTTCATTTGGATGGTAAAACTGTTGAACGTGATTAACTATAAGCACAGATTTCTACCTAACTGGCTTAGGCCTCTTTGGAGTACAGCCTTTGCCAAAGTTCTTCAAATTCCACAGCTGAAATATGACATTCTTTTTAAGGAAACAGCTCTACAGATATTCTTTTAGCAAGGTTACCATATAGATTTTCTTCTTTTTCTTTGTGCAGAAGAGAAGGAAAAAAAAAAAAAAAGGTAGAAACCTTCCACACAGAACTTTAAAACCTGATAAAGGAAGGAAAGTAAAATGAATCAATTAAAGAAAAATACATCAAGCTAGCTTATACCAAACATGTGTAGCTTTTCAAATGGTACACAAGGATACAATATGGTCCATGTCATTTGAAATCTCCAGGACTGTCTATGATGTCTGTCACAACTAAGTTCATCTGTACTTTGAATTAATTCTCTATTCCTTAGGCTTTTGAGGCTTTCATTCAAGCAAGCCCATTCAAAAATATTCTGTAAATCTTAAGTTAGAATTGCTTTGGCATGGAACTGTTTCAGATCTCACTGCTACACATGAGAGCTAAAAAGACAGTGAATAAATAAATATTATATCATGTGCTATAAATTTGGCTTGTAAATCCCTTAACATTCCACCTGACTTTCTAGACTTCATTTTTATATGCCCTCAATTTAAACTAGAATCTGAGGTTTTCTTACATTCTTCTAATCCCATTTCTAGTGTTTTGGATGCCAGACTCACATATTTCAGATGTGTACCTTGCATGCAAAAGAAAGAATATTCAAATAACACTTCAGAATGTCAGCCAAGCATATTTCCCTTCAAACTCATCAGCTCATGCTGTTTCTTTTGTGCTCTTACTGACTAAAATGTACTCTACTCCTTCTGAGCTTCTCAAAGAGTGACTGGAAAACCTGGAGTCTCTCTTACCTTGTGAGGACAGGAATGAGAGGCAAACCTGCAGTCATAGCCCCTGAGTAAAATGGAATTTCAGCCCTTCAGCAGGAATGAGACCAGGATTTCAAGTGGAGTTTTTCTTCACCAGCATGAAAAAACTGCGGATGGAGGAGATTCGGGAGTCTCAATATGAGGAATGGGACACCTCTCCACATTTGCTCTTACCAGCAGGAGATGACAGTGACCTGTTCAGCACTTCAGAAATAGCAGTGGTTTTGTGATGCTCATGTCCAGCTGCTGTTGCAAGGAACACTCTTGCAATGTCCTCTCCATTAAGGTTTTTCTCACTTTTCACACAATACCTTTGGCTTCCCTGCTCACACTTGCCCAGTAAAGGGAACCAAAGGAGAAGACATGACCCGGATGACAGACAACTTTGTATGACCTGTTCTCTGTAAACATAATCCTGTTTCTGTTCACTTCACTTGAGCTGAAGATTTGAGTCTTCCAGGGGCTAATGGCACTCTGCCCCTAATCATATAATGCCTGTGTTGAGGTAAGGTTTAGCAGAAGACTTAAAAACCCTCTGCCATCTACTATGAAGATCATTTTACAAAAGAGAAAGTCTCTGTAGCAACTAGTAACAAGTAAAACACACTTCCCTAGCTTTCCTGTGTGCTTCCTATCTCTATATAATTCTATTATATTAGGGAAAAAGTAGAAAACCAATCAATAAACCTTAAATCACATAGGGATGAAGGGAGACAAGTGAATGTAAATTAATAGATACTGTACAATTCCAAAGAAAATGTAAGGAAACTAGGTGGAATCCTAATAAATTTTGTTGCTTTATGTCTTGGTGAATGATAGCTCTGGGAACAAAATTCCAGCAACGTTTGTCAGTTAGTCAATATGGATGTTTATAATTATGAAACAAAGTGTGTTTTAATTTGATTGTCTCAAAATAGAAAACAGAACATAAATACAAACTTGCATGGGAGATACGGGAGACAGAAAACAAATCATGATTGTTTACAAAGACTCCAAAGAGAGCAGAGTATTTTAACATATGATCATTTTCAGGACTTGAGAGTTGAGAGATTTTTATTTACATTACCTGTAGAAATAATAGAGGGGTTGTTGGACATTTCAGTCAAAGTTTCTTTTAATCCCCACATTCTTGTTTCACCTGAACAGACAAAATTCATATTCTGGCATAATTGCATTCATTCTGCTAGTTGATGGAATACCTGAACAAATATTACATGGAATTTCAGAAATTAATCCAAAACAACTAACGCTACATAGAGACACCTTAAATAGCAGAAATATAGTTCTACTACTCCAAGAGACCAATTTTTTCTGTTCCAGTGCTAACACAGTTACTCAATTTGCTCTATTAGGTTCTGTGGCATTCTATTAAACTATGGAAAACTATCACAATTCACAGATAAATTGCGCATGACCTCTGTAAAACAAAACATCTGCTCTGCCACTTCAACAATCTCTCACTGTGTGGCATATCTAATACTGACTGCAGACAGTACCTGAATGGCCTGTTTATTCTACACCACTCCCATTATTTGCTTGGGTCCTTAAGGCTTCTGAATTTCTAAGAAAGGTTTTTTATCTCTCTTAGAGGATCGATCTCTAGCATCCAGTTGTGACTATTGTCATCAGTACTGAAGGTTTGTCTCACTGCTAAGGGCCACTTTGGAAGCTGAGCTTTCAGGTCCCAGCAAACAGCTTGAACAGGACAAGGCACACTGACTCCTGAGCCCTTCCTTGTGAGTCTTTCTGTGGAAGTCAACAAGAATCTTAAAACTTGCTATGAACAGAGGCAAAAGCAACAAAAGGGTTTGATGTAGGTGTGGCTACAGGGTTTCTTAGCTCTTTTCATATCTGTTCTCTCAAAGTAAAGGGGACTGCATGTTCAAGAAGCACAAGATCATGGTGAGTATAGTTGGTAGGGTTTGGGAAAAAGAACCTGGGGAACACCTGTGGGAAATTCATACACAGCAGCTCCAAGCAGCCTGATGTGATGCCTTTGAACATAAGATGGGCAAAGCAGAGTCAGTTGAGATCACCACTCAGATCTCAGCGTCCTGGAATATTAATTACAATCAAGGGGCCAAAAGCAGCTTGATTGCTCTTGTAGGGCTGATAGGAGACCAGCAAGAAGTTCTTCTCAGAGAGCTCCAGTTTTGTTGAATCTAACTCTTCAGCACTAAACAGTTCTCTTGGGAACAGTTTAAACCAGCTGTGCTGGTTGTTTACACAGTGGCTTAGGAACCAAAGATTTTTAGTTAGGAAACAGAAATTTGTAAATTTCTTCAGGAACTCATAGTAATTAACATCAACACCAAAACTTCAGAAATTATATGGCAGAAGACTTCAGATGCTTAGGCAAATTCTGCATTAGAAATTTTAGTTTCACTGTTCTTATATGTGAAAACTACTGACAAACTCTGCCAGAACCTCAAACTTTATGATGAACAGCAGGATGATCCATGCTTCATTTATCCTCTTGTCTCCATTCTCTTTAGTACTCAGCATAGGAAAAATTAACTGCAGTGGTAATGTCATATGCAAAGCAAAAATTTTGCAAACAGAAAGAATCATATCCTTTGGAAAAGTTCTTTCAAGGAATGAAATCAGCAGAGATTAGTATTTTAATCTCACAAAAAAAGAAACAAAAAAATAGATTTATACTTCTCCCTACCACACATGGAAAATATCAAGGTGTTTTCTCCCTAGTAATGCTCTCTTGAGACCCTAATCATTCTTGCAGAAAACATTGTTTTTCATGTGCCTAGTAGACTTCCCTTTTCCTAGGCACTTCTCTTCCACCTGCATTCCTGATATTGCACAGATTCCAGCTCCTGGAGCTGAAAGACAACATTCCCTCCATTCCTGAGGGACCACTGACTGCAGCCCCATTAGCCACTATCATTGGAAATATCTGCAGATCCCTTGGAGCACTTCAGAGCTGCATTTGGCAGCAGCACTTGAGGGTCTCCACACACTTCTGGGATGCACTTTCTTCAGTGAAAAAGCCAAACACTTTGTAGTGTCTCTCCACAGGCTTAAATGTATTTCTTCAGCTCACAGCAGACCTGGGTAAATTATTGCAGAAAAAGGTGAAACCTGCTCCCAGCTGATTACCAGGATTTTGGCCACTGGACCATTCTTTCCTTTTCACTTTCCGTTAAGGAAGTTGTGTGGTTTCTCAGAAATCAAGTTGATGACATTTGGTGAAATACACAGAACATTCCTACAGCTGTGTTATCAGGAAGAGCTCATCTACATATTGCCCTTGAGAATTTGCAACCTGTTATTTCTGAGATGTATTGTTTGACTCAGTCACTGATAATTAATTATTTAATTGACATCACAGAAAAATGTGCAGCATGTGTCAGCTATGCCCTAAATATACTCTATTGCTTGGGATATTTCATCAGTATGTTCCTTTTTTCTTCTTGACACAGCTGATCATGATAGATGGATTGATGGTATATTTTGGACCTATCAATAACAGAACCCCTTATAAATTCTGCCAAATTTTACCTGCTAGTGTCTGAGCATATCAATCATTGTCTTCACTGCTTGGGTCAATATGTTAACAAATGGAAGAAGTTGCTGGTTTACTCTGAATCCCCCCTCCATTGTTGAGCCACTTTTGTTCCACCTTCTTTCCCAACAAAAAGAGTGAACATAGGTTTTGCTTGTTTGTCATTTTAAACTGAACTACATGACCCAGGTGGTGCCTTTGGAGGGAATAGTTAATTCTTAAAAGAGAGAGAGAGAGAGGGAAAAGAGAGAGGAAAGTACAAGACTAAAAGAGGGAGGGACTCTGCTTTGCAAAGAGTGCATCACTGTGTGAAGAAAAAGTTACCAGCTTGGATGTGTTCTTAGACAAATAGATACCTAAATAGAATAAAAACTTAATTTTTCAAATACCAAATATAACTTGGGGATAATTTATCTTACAGCATATGACTAGAAACATTGAAGAATGAACTAATAGGTTCTGAATTTCTGATGAAAATCTTAGCTTATTAGCCAAGAACAGAAAACGGAAAAGAACCATATTTAACACATCTGTAAATCAAGGTGACACAGGCAATCATTGAATCCATTCCAATTCACTGAGTGCCAGGTTGGTTCCAGCTATTCTGTGTACTAATTGCTTATTTACTCTCTGATCTAATGCAATTTCTTTCCCTAAAGCTCTGGAATGGTCAAATCACAGCAACTTATCTGGGCTTTGAACAAAGTCCAAAATTATTATTGATCAAAAGATTCCTATAATACTTAATAATCTTCAATAATTAAACAACAGAGCCACATTATTTTTCAGTGTAATACTTTGATGGATAAATCAAATTCAAAAACCCAAGGTGAAAGAGTAGCACTTAGGCTAAATGTTACTCCATGATCATGCCATTTATTTTGAAAAAGGTCTTTCCTATTAGTTGCTCTTTGTTCTGCAAACTCAGATACATCTTCTCTACTACTCAGATGTGTCAAGTTATCTAAAGTAGTAAGATAATAACTATTTTAGGCATTTTTAAAATGATTGAAAATTAATGGAAGTTACTATATACCTGATATTTTGAAAATATCATATATACTTGTTCCAGAACAAAGACACTTGTAGTTTATCCTGCTCTAAACTAGTTTTTGCAGAGAATGAGAAACTGCATCTTCTAGATTTTTATCTGAGTGTTTCTAATTGCTGTGGTCTGTGGTTAGCCAGACAAAATATGCTATATTTTGGGTCAAAATAAAGAAGTATTACTCAGGCCAAGTTAACCTTTAATGAATCAGATCCTTAATATAGCTCACACAAATAAAAAGAATAAATTGATTTAAACCTCATAAGAATCTGACCAGAGACTGAAATGGCAGCTCTGAATCAGCACAGGTATCAGGGGTATCAAACACCCACCTAAGGAGAAAGGGACAGTGATTTCTATCTGCCTGAATAGGTCTCCAACAAAGCTGTTCTTGCAATATTAGTGTCATGTTTCCTTCTCACTGCAGGTTGTGCACTGATTACATGTTTCTCTCCAAATATTGAATGAACTGCTGAAATTCGGTCAGATGCTTGATGTATTTGCTGGTCCAGCAAAATGAGTTGATCAACACAGAACTCTCTTTAGCTTTACATTTTCATTGCTTAAAAGTCCTTCAACTAGAAAGGTGGCTTGTCATCTATTTAGCCTTGATTCCTTTTCTTTAGGGTTGGACTGACATTTTTTTTTCTGCCTGACTAGAAAAGGATGCATCGAGGCATATTTCTGAAACCAGAGGATATGTACATTACAGCAAAGCACTTAAGTATGTAGCCAGCAAGAACATTCCAGGTGCAGAATAAAGAGCACAGTGGGAAGCAGCTACAAGAGGATTTTATAGGATCATTTCTTTTCCTGCACCATTTGGTGTCAAAAATTGTTCTCCTGGCAATTTGTCAGAGGGCATGTTTGGATGATGTGCTCTCAAAAGAACCTAGAAAATAAAAGGTCTGCTTCACAACAATTTTATTTGGCAGATGTAATTTTAAATATTTGCATGTGAGAGACTTGGTCTAAGGACAAGAAAGAAATGTTATGAATCAACTTAGTGCCTGACAGACAATAATATTTCCCTGTTCCTTCTTTATATATATATATATATATATATATATATATGTATATAATAAACAAGAATCCAAACCAGAGAAATTATCTTTGATTTTCTCAAGGACATACTGCATTATGCACAATGCATTCATGAATCCAGACATGTCCCCAAAGCCAGAAGGCATTGCCAGGAGCATTCTTGTCTTCTCAGTTCTAGCTTTTCTGTGAGTAGGACGTAGTAGGGGATCCAATTCACATGCAAGGAAAATGTGATTCTACGGTACCTGAGACTAAGCCAAGAGTCAACTCTCCTTAGAGAAAATGGTGCTTATTGTTTTATTTGCCAGATGCAAGAAACTAGTTTTTTGAAGTCTCCAGAGATAAAGTGCTCATTTTGCCATCATGGTATAGCTCTACTTGACAAGTAAGTGCCCCATGGTCACTCAGTCACCACCCCCTTCCCCACAGCAGGGTGGGGGAAAGAATCAGAAGAGCAAAAGCACTGACATCTTTGCAACATCATTATGCATCAAACCTAAGTAGACAAGATTTTTACAGAAGTTATGGCATCCATTTTAGGAAAGTAAAAGTAATGGCCAATTCAGGAAACACTATTTTGGACAAATGCTGTTGAGTAAATGGAATTACAGTATCTTAGCAGCTAAGGACAATTACCAAGTATTATGTTTTATTCATGTAATTTACTGATGCCTTTGACCAGTCTGACATTATGAAGATTGAGTCAGTCAGAATTTATAGACAACAAGCAGAGTCAATGACAACTTGCCTCGTTAAGAAGAAATGTTGTATCACTAAAGAAATATGTTTAGTCATTTGCCTGTCAAATCCTGGTTTTAAAAAAATGCTCTGAGCTGATTTCTCCTCCTGAGTGAATGGGCTTGACATTTATTGTCACTGTCTTCCACCTGTGGCTGGAATAAGTGGCATGATGGAAATATCAGTACAGGTACTGTACTTTGGTATGGGGCTAGGATGATCTAAAGGATGTGCAACCACAATCAAGCACAGACTCAGCTCTGAGCTAAAGCATCACACGCTGATAGAGTAATTCACTGAAATTCAGTGCTTGAAATTAAATATCCTGAGGAGTTTCCTTTATACCCATTATTATAGAGGGGCTTTCAGGTCAAGAAACCAGTCAGGGATTCAGATATTTTAGGTATAAAGAGGTCAGAGAAATGCCATTTTGCCTTGAATATATCTGGGGGTGTTGCACGGAACCCATTTTAAGTCAGTACACAGATGCCAGAATAATTTTGTTTTAGAGAACAAATACCTTATTCATAAGAGCTGTAAAAACTAGGATCGTCTCCTCTCACTCATTTCATACCTTTCTAACTTCCTGAAATGTGGGGGGGTCTGGTGTCAGGAAAGAATTTTATGACATCACAAATTATTAGATAATATCAGTTCAGTGCATGGCTTATACTGGAAAACATTACAGATGGCATGAAAAGAAATGGTTGCCAACACGAGTATCTCCAGATCCCGATATAAGATAAATCTATAAACAAGAGCTAATAGGTCAAATATACAGACTAAAAATAAAGCAGCCTTCTGCAGAGTAATAACATCCATATCATAGCTGTCTGTGTCATGTCCTATATCAGAACATCTCATCTGATACATTTATCTTCACACTTTAGCTCCAGCTAAAACTGGAGATAAAGAAAACAAACCATACATGATGACCATACAACAGCACATCTTATCTACCCACATGGGAAGCTTTCTGAAGAATCAGGCTTCATTTTCCTTCACAACTGTAATAAGCAACATTTAAAGGCATATGCAACCTATAACTAATATAGATTAGATTTGTTTCTGTATATATATGCATATCTACTCTGTGTGCTCATATGTAATGAGCTATAATAATCAAGCACGTATCCACACAGGGTATTTTAATGGCTAAGAAACCCTGCTATAGTCAACAGTCAGTTTAGCTATGTGGATAATTTTAATAGACACATTACTTTAGAACAAGCCTTTACCATCTGTTCTGCCCTCTAATTACAAATGCAACAGGAATATAATTCACAACTGCATAATTAAAAAGAAATAAGGAATTTAATGTATGTCTCTGATCCCCTTTAATGTAGCTTGCATCTGTTATGTTTTCCTTTTGCTTTGTAGAACCCCTGAATAAGCCCAAGGAAAACTTTTTTCTCTTAAACTCTCTCCACTTACATTTGTTCCATAAAAGGCATTATTCATATAAGTAAGATTACTGAACATATGTGGAATGCATCTGAACACAAGTGCCTGCCTGTCCCCTATAAGCTATTCTTATATATACACTTATAGAAAATTATAAACAATCCCTCTAGGTGTCTGGCCCTATGGACAAAGCGCTGTCAGACATCACAAACCAAGAGCAATTGCATTTTTAAATCCTGGGCCAGCTTCCATGTACTCTAATAAAAATGTCCTTAACTGCTTCAAGAGAATTAATTGATTCAAGAGAATTAAAGTGAAAACAAGTGAGAAAATGCAAAATAAGGAGACACAATCCAGGTATGGCAACTCAAAATAAACATGCAAAGTGTACTTTATACAATATATCAAATGGAAAAAGTGAAAAAAAAGAAAAAAATCAAGCACACAACATAGGGAATTCTAAAGATAAGGGTGCAACTCACCCATGGTATAAATTCAGTGTTCTTCTTATGCTGCTTTGAAAACATAAATATTAATAAGGAAGAGATGTAACAAAGGAATTAGAGGAGAGAAAACAGGGCAAATAGAAAATCGTTAAGTTACAACCTGTATAGATCCCCTAAACTGCAGTTTCAATCTTAGAAGAACATTCAAAAATTTTGAGATCAAATTGTTTAGTTGATAAGTTTTAGTAAGGTTGGTTGATTTTTCTCTTCAATGTCAGTCTTGAATATTCCACTGGGACAGAGTATCAATCTGTGTTCTCTTACTTTTTCATTTTTTTACCAGTTTTTCATTCTTTCACACAGCAGCAAAACCCATCCAACAGAGACTACTTTCAGTTGCTTGTGCACCATCTTGTATACTTGCTGAAAAAAACCTCACTGTTTTCTTTGTAGAAATTAATAATTAATTTTATTAAAGGGTATTAATCCAGATCTGTTCCTTTTAAGAATATTTCTTAAACAAAAAAATTATCTGACTTAAGCTTCTGCATTTATTCTATGAAGTTTTGGTTTTCTTCCTTAATGTTTCACTGAGAATTTTACCATGAGAAACAAGTTAAATAAGCATTTCATATCAATATTGAATTTATAACAGTATGGAGGATCTTTCTTAGCTCTACTTCTGCAGTGGAACTAGTTTGGACCATATGCAACTTTATAGGACATTGAAACAGACATTTCTGATAAAACTTTAAAAGGAACTGCAATACACAGATCTGTTTTCAAAATTCAGCTGTTTAACTAGATGCCTAAAAATAAAGCCAAAAAAATATTGAGAGCAATGTCCATATTTTCCTACTGATAGTAGTTTGTGATATGCAATACCACAGAGGTAAAGAACAGAATATTTCAGTGTCCCTGGTGAAATCAGTTTCCTTGTAAACATTATGTGCTAAATGTTTCGATGTAGTCAGGGGAGGGAAAAAAAAAAAAAAAAAGCACACCTAGATTAAACAAAAACTTAGACATTACAGGAAAGCCAAAATACCAGCAGGTGTTCCTCCTCGCTTTTTACTCTAGCCCAGGAAAATAAACTACCACACTACATGGAGAAAGTGTGAGTCACTGAACATTGTAAATTTTCCTAATTTATCACAGCTACAGAAACACCTGTGCTAAACACAGTAACATTGTGCTAATCCTCTGTGAATATTTCAACAGCCCTCCAGTATTTTCTTTCCTTACCAGCATGCTGGGGTGGTCAGTGTTTTCCTTTCTCTTCCTCTCCGCACGCCTCCAGCGCTCCCAGGTTTGAACTCAGCCGGGGTGCCTGGCCACTGCCCGGCCCCTGTGGGTCCTGGGGCCAGCAGCTCCCCACGCCTGGTGGCCAGCCTCAAACACCCTCCCTGGGCAGCATGAGGCCAACACCAGCACTTTGCTGCTTCTGCTTCAGCCCAGCCAGGCACCGGGGTACCCTGCTGGCACTGTTTTCTGTTGCCCTTTTCTTTCAACACATAAGAAAATATGCTACAACTTGACTGGGTGACAGTGCCGTCCTCTAAAATGGCTGCATGTTCAAAACACTGTTCTCAAGCCATCCCTTGAGCTGATAAAGGCCAAAAGCAGGTGGAGGAGGATCCCACCCAACACTGCTCAAGAGTGCCAAGTGAATCAGAGGGAAAAGCCAGTTTAAAAACGCAGAGGACAGCGCCTCACTGGAGAGCAGCCACCCTGCACAGTCCTGCTCTACCCACACACACCGTGTCCATCTGCCATGGGGTCCCCCAAGTGTGCCCACTGCCTCTGGGCTCCTCTGGGGGCTGCCCCATGGGGCAGAGAGGAGGGCTCAGGGAAACCTGAACACCTGCTGGAGTACCTGATCCCACAGATTTCCCTTCATCCACAGAGCTGAGGTCCAGGGAGGGTGACTGTGAATCTCGTCTGTATGTCACCATCCCTTCCAGGGAAAGCTGAGGGGGAAAAGCTTGCCTTGTGCAAGCCCAGGAGAGAGGAGACAGCCCAGGAGAGGAGGTGCTCCACAGCCTCCCCATCTACCATCCACTCTTGGCTATTTGAAAACAAGTACAGGCTCAGATTGCCATGAGAGGTCACTTAAACCTTACACTCAGGATTAAGCAAGCTGCTAGTACTAGAGATTAGGCCAGGCTTTGGAGGGCAAGGGCACAGCTTTGGCCCATTTGGCCTGATGGGTGCTACACAAGCTGCTGCACAGGTCTGTGCTGCTGCTGTTTGTAAAGAGATTACACACAACTGAGGTGCAGTCTATCGCCCTGCTGACAGGCTGAGAGCTGAGAAGGAGCCAGGGACCCAAAAGCAGCTTTCCCATAGCTCACAAACTTCACAATTTACATGGCAGCTCTCTTCTAAATTCAGGCTTTTCATCAGAGATCACTATGCTTTTCATCAATCAAAAAAAACACCAAAAACCCAAACCCAAAATACCCCAAAAGTTCAGCATTTGCATAATTGGTTAGTCCTCATTTTTTTTCAGTTTTATTTAAAGACTGTGAGCACTACTGTCTTGTCTCCCTGCCTAGAGCCCCTGGGATTCATTCCCCACCTTGCAAGCCCAGCCCTGCATACTGTCCACACATAACAAGGAGGAGAATTCTGACCTGCAAGTGCACAGCTCAAATATATAATGAAAACTAACTTGGGAATTATTGAGTTCAAAAAAAAAGTGCCTCAATCTAGTATCCATCTCCTCAATCATTTTTTCAGTTAATTTTTTAATAAAGTGGGACACTTGGAAGACATTAACACAATTCATGATTCTAAGATAAAAATTCCAGTTGAAAAGAACATTTCACATTGAAAAATGTTTTCCTTTTGGCAAAATGGATAAATTTTGGTTTGTAATAGCCGCTATGCAGATAATAAATGGCAATTTTTGCCAGTGAACTGAGAGGGAGAGGTCAAGAGCTACCAAGTGTAAGATTAAATGAATGAGTCACAAATGCTCCTTTTTATAATTGCCAAGTGTGTGCGTTCCACTTTTTCATTAATAAGTTTTCCATAAGATAGGAGAGTATAACCAGAAAGTAAATCTTACCTTATCAATTAAGTATATTTCTTCTTCACACAGAAAGCTTTATTTTGTGGTTAAAATTGTCCTGCTCCTTTCTGTAAAATATACTTTCCATAAACCCCAACTGGCAGGTCTTGACTATACAAAGCAAATGACACTAAAGCAAGGCAGCACATGATTTTGTGGCCGCATTTTCAGAGGTGTCTGTATGATTTCTGAGCTTACCTGCATTGCATTCCAGGGTCTGCTACTCTGAGCTCACCTCAGACACTTGGACGGTGGATTGAGGGTTATGACACTGATCTTGTCACCTAACTGGACTGGGAGCATCCCACCCTCCACCAGAGCTGACAATTTAGGATCTCTACAAGTGCACTCATCTCAATTTTGTTATTCATGGAAGTTATAAG
>VXAC01003427.1:0-34066 GCA_013399225.1 Rhipidura dahli
CTGTTTTCTAAGTCCTTTGTATCCTATTTTCTCAGATAGAAGTTCTTCTGTTAGGTAAACAATCTTCTGCTACGTGCCAGAGTGTCAGCTCTGCCCCTTGGGGTGGATTCACCCCTCAGAGCCAATGGTTTTGTGACACCTGACCTGTGAATGATCTACCTTATAAAAATCCTCTGTACGATTAATAAAATCATGGTTCTCTCCGTCAACCCTTCTGGAGTCATTGCTTCTTTCTACAAGTCCGTTCTACGAACAGCGACAAGGGGCAGCAGCAGGAAGGGCCTGTTTCATTCTGTCTTTGCATAAACATCAGCACTGGGAACAAATTAATTTTACAGTAACTGAAGCTCAGGCAGAAGCTTTTGGCTTTGCCTCATGTTTTGGGGCTGGTCCAGAGCTCTGGGGAAGAAAGAGCTGCTGAAACAGCTCTTTTAAGGTTCTGATGCTTCTATACCTCCACTCACCATGTAGATGCAGGTGCAGATCTGCTCAGTTATCTCTGGTACAGCCAGATCACGACAAACTCATCTTCCATCAGAGACCAAGAAAATGCCCATGTATGTGCTCCATACATGAACAGGCCAAACATGAACAGGCCAGCAGCAACTGGGTGACACCAAGCACATGGTGGGAGCACAGACAGGGCTCTCACTGACCCAACTCTTTGCCACCAAGAGACTTCAGGTCTCTCTGTTGGCCCCTTGAAGCCAAGTCCTCCCCAGGCAGTGCTTTTACAGTCTCGGTGTTACCTTCCAGTTGCAGAGGTTTTGTAGGTGCAGCTTTGGCTTGCACAAACAGCTCTTACAGCTGAATCTCCAGCCGGGTCAAACCTAACTGTGCCCAGCTTAACTGCATTGCCCTGCTGTGTTCCTGGCAGCCCAGCTTCCCAGGAGCCTCGCCCTTGCTTAGTGCTGATCATCCTTTCCAGAAGCCCACGATGGAATTACCACTGCTGTGGTTCATGCTGGCTTGTCCAAGTGGGGAGGGGAAGTGTTGTGCCCTGTGCTACTGCCAGGGAGGCAGGGAATGGGCACGGGTCACTGCTGCCTTCACCTGGTGTTGCCCAAAAGCTTCCCCCTCTCTTATCAATACAGAAACATGACCCTCCCTTCCTTTGCGTCAAATTCAAGGAACTGAAACTAATTTGGGTTGTTTGGGATTTTTTTTCTCTTTCCTGCCAACATCTGTCATACCAAACTGTTCTCACACTAAGCTGTTTAAGAGAATCATTCATTTGGGGGATGAAATGGGAGACCTGCACAGAGAGTGAATGACCCATGGCACATCCACCTGGTCAGGCCATGGAGTGTGAAGCCAAGCTGAGATTCATCCATTGCAGCTAATCCCAACATTTCAGCCTGGGGGCTGGGACACAAGGGTCTGTGTTTCCCAGGGCCCCTCTGACTGTGACTCTAAGTTGGCAGCTGGGCTTAATTCCACACAGTCCTACAAAGCCATGCGAGGCAAATATTTTATCCTCCTGGGATTCATGGGTATTCTTTTAAAGGAAATTTTTTAAATGAATCATAGAATCATTTAGGTTGGAAAAGACCTTCAAGATCATTGAGTGCAATCTCTGACCTTCTCTATTTTTTCTCAGCTTTTACTCATGACTCCTGCAGTGGTAACAGTCATAAATTTATGTCATGTGGCATTGGGGAATCCTTCCAGAGTTTTAATTCCTTGAAAATTTTGGGATTTTTTTTTTTGAAAGAAGTTTCATACTGTAATGGTTTTTATTAGGAATTTCACCGTAAGAACTCTGATCATTAAAGGCAGAAAACAAAGTAAATTCAAAAGATGTTGCCTTTAAGAAACATTATGATATCAGGTAGCCTCAGAATATTAATATCTGGGATCATTAATAATAAAAAGAAGGAAATACCTCATTTAATTCGTAGTAAAGACCTTGGAAGATTTAAAAGGACGCAGGCGAATGAACAGAAGGAAAGAACTAGCGATCTGAGTTTCTGATAAGCAAAACAGAAAAACCTCTTTTCAGTAGAAAGATGGAAATCCAGATAACACTGGCCTTCTAAACACAAAAGATCAAACAAACCATCAGGTGGGTTTTTAGCCATGTGTAGCCAGAGCTAGACTGTGTCCTGAGCCACTTTTGTGGCCAACAACCTCCTGCTGACAGTTTTGACAAAGAGGTTTTGCCACCCATTGCCTGTCCCCAAGCCACCCCACCCTGTCCATCACTCTCCTGGCCTGCTGGGAGCTGCCAGGAAGGTACCTTTCCCAGGTAAGGATTACTTTTTTTCCTGCTTGGAAAATCTCCTGCTATACATGTGAATGGCAAATACTGGGCCAGCCTCAAGAGTTGAGCTCTGGAGACACCATCATGGTGCAGAAGGTCGATGTCCACCCTCTCCAAACTCTTCTGCACTTGCTGGGTGGGCCTGGGTCCACCCAGCCCTCAGAAGGTGGCCAGACTTTTGTACCCAGCATGAGGTGAGAGAGTTAATTATTACTTGCTAGAACAAAATGCCAGACCCTGAGGTGAGGTTTTACTATCTGGGATAAATCAATACATGGAATTTGCTTTGGTAACATCAGAAAGGGCTGGTAGTCAGCAGAGCTCTGCAGTATTCTCCATAGCACTGGCCAGAGAGGGGGCAGGAAAGGCTGGAGTACCCCAGCTGAGACATCCTGAATTCCCAGTGACCCTCAGTCCCAGTACCTCTGTGCCTTCTTGAGTGTCCCCCTTGAAACATTTCTGGCTGCATCCCCATGCTTCCCACCACCTCTCAGCACATTACCCATGATCCAGGCATCACCCTTAGAGGTGCCTGTCTCCCTTTTTTGGGCTGCAAGTCAACACGTGCTGAGGATATAATGGATGTGCAGCTGATTCACCTGCTGTTGATTTGGCCCTTGCTGCTTGTTGTGAATTAAAACCCCAAACCTCAGGTCTTTCCACCCCTTTGTCAGAGCCGTCTGCAATCACCTCCTAGGCCTAAAAAGTACCAGGGCTGGGGACAGGACAGGGCTTGCAGAGGCTGTTTTTGAAGACAAATCAGGCTTCAAAAAAAAAAAAAAAAAGGAAGATGTAACGAGGATTTGACACTGGCTGCATACAGGGCTTAAATGCCAGTGCTGTTAGGGCACCATATGGGTGGTGCTCAGCAGGGAGAAGGAAGAGGAAGCTGCAGGGCAGGAGAGTACCTTTAGAAAGGGCTCTCTGCTCCCACTTCCTCACTGTGGTCTGGATCCTGATACAAGCAGCTGTGCTAACTTTTGTACTTATGATATATATATGTTAGTTATTTATACATATATATGTATATTATTCAAGAATACTCTTTCAGTTATGCCTCTGTCAGGATTTCACCCTGCTAAACCCAGCTGCAGTGAGCAGGGGGTTGATCAGAGCCAGCCCAAACCCACCACCTTGCTTTGCAAGCAGTGTGTGCCAACTGAGCAGAGCAAAGGGCCGGAGGGCATCAGAGGTGCTTCTCCTCTTCCCCTCTGTGGAGGTGTGTGCGGGACAGCAGTGCCCCAGTGCTGCTTCTCCTCTTCCCCTCTGTGGAGATGTGTGCTGGACAGCAGTGCCCCAGGGCTGCTCACACCCTCACAGTGGCTGTGAGATGTCCCCTTTTGTTGCAGGCTTCCTTGGAGAGGGACTCCTCAGTTTTAAATAAAATCTCCCTGTTCCTTCCCAGCACAGCTCATGAAAAGGAATCACAGAATGATTTGGGTTGGAAGGGACCGTTAAAGGTTACCCGGTCCAAACCCCGCAATAAGCAGGGACATTCCCAACTAGATCAGGCTGCTCAGAGCCCTGTCCAACCTGGCCTTTAATGTTTCCAAGTGACAAAGGATACACGGCATGGACGCGTTTCCAGTTGTCCGCCGGCATCTGTTCCCCCTGAAACTGCGCTCCCTTCTAGTTCCATAGTTTCTTCAGCTTGTTCTGTTTTAACAGATACAGCTGAGGCTCCAGTCTCTCCCTCAACATGCACAGAGGTCAGGAACTGTAAGACCAAACAATCCCTATCCTCTTTAGGCTCGACTAAAAGCTGTAGCATCAATTCTGAAATGATGCACTTTGATATGGCCATAGGGGACTTCTCTCCCTGCCCCTCCGCGCTTGCACTCAGTGATAAAAGCGGCAAGCTTAAACCCTCTGCCTCTGAATCAGCACTTGTATCTCCCATTGCGAATTTAATTCCCTCCATGGGGTCTCCGGAAGGAGACAGGGGGAGGTACTGTGTGAATGTCTCTAGGAGGACACGGGCTGCTGGTAATAACTCCCCTGCTATCCTGTCCCTCTGTAAAGCCAAATGATACAGCATCGTATTGCTTTGTTCCCAGAAAGTTGCTTTAAAAAAGTTGCCAATTCCAATATGTGGAAATTCCTGCCAAGCCCATGAAACCAAATGAGACCACTCTTTCCTTGTAACTTGCAATGGGTGGAGGGAGCAAAGAGTCTCTAGAGTGTGTATCTGATTTGATTCAGTAAGAGAAAGGGTCTCCTCCATTAGTTCTAATTTCGGACCCTTACTGGTATCTCGAAGATTTCTGGAAGTGATCACAGACCCGTCTGTCACCTGCCCACAGGTTGCAGAAACTCCCCTTCTCTCTGCAGCTGAGATGGGAGATATTAGGTCTGCGAGTACGACCTTGAAGCTTGAGTCCTCAAGACTCCAACACCAAGGACAGGGCATCCACCACCTTTCTTGGCAACCTGTTGCCAGGGTTTTACCACCTTCATTGTAAAAAAGTTCTTCCTTGTATCTAATCTAAATTGACCCTCTTTTAGTTTAAAACTATTTCCATTACCCCTTGTCCTATCAAGGGGGACACTGCCAGTAGCTGACATCCAATTGAATATTCTATGTAAAGGTGACAACAAATTGCAAATGAGCAGGCAGAATTTGGATCTCTTCTCACTTCTCAGGAGCAGTCTCTAATGGCACTTTCCTTCCCCTTCAATTCCAACCTGTTTACTCGCTATCCATCATGCTGTGCTCCCACGTTTTACTCCAGGCAACAGGTAGGAGAGATAGGAAGCAGTTGAGAATTTCTCTAGGGACACTTTATGGTCGGATTCTGCCAGGTGCCAGCTCTGAAACATCAGGCAGTTTGCACTCCGGCTTAGGAATATAGTGAGGACAATGATGGGCTGTTTGTACTGCACCATGCTATTTTTAAAAGCCCTGCCCCTAAGCTGAGATAAATCCTTCCTTATGGCTGTTAGAAGTGACACACATTGCCTTCTCATTGATCCTTTCTCTTTGTAAAATTAATTATTTTTGAATTCTCAATGTGTTCCCTTTTTGTTAGCAGAAGCATAACAGGTTATCTCCAAACTATGGTCTGATTGTATGTATATGTATATATATAGGTACATCAATATGCATATTTTTTGATGCATCACTTCAACTTTTCATGAAAGATTGAGATACAAACAATATTCCTGAGGAAATCAGAAAACAAGGGTTGGACCCAGCAATCCAGTGTTAAACAAACTGTGCAGCTCTGAGCATGCATACAATTGTGCATATAAATACAAATAAATAAAAGACTTCCCAGTATGAAGAAGTTAATCATAGTGATTTCTTTGCAGAGCAACAACTATTCACTATATTCATTATATTCATGCATATAATCTCCTTGAAATTTGCCTGAACACCTGCCAGCTCAATTGCTTTGACACTGTGTGCCACAAGACAGTTTATTCATGGTGCCTTTGCAAGGCTGGGAATGAGCAATTGTGAAGCACCTGAGACTGATGTCCTCACAGCACTGCACATGTGGTTGTCTTTAAATCCAGTTTGACTAAGGGGCAAAAGAGGAATTTCCTTGGAGATACTAATGCTGTGGCTTTTCTGGCTCTGCTAAGGATGGAAAACCAGAGCTTTGCACTGGAAAAGACACATCTGAGTGATGGAAAGCTATGGAAAACGTGACTTATGATGAGGTTTAAATGCTGCAGCTGGGAAGTTTGGCTGGGGGTGGAGGACAAGTTGATCCAACTACCAAGAGAGGAGAGATAAAAATCACACAGACTATTTTTTCCAAACACTTATTTGGCTGTGAATTCAAAACCACCACAGTTCTGGGTTAAACAAATCAGTTATTAACTATCTATAAGGAAAGGCTTCTTCTCCAGTGTATCTGCACTCAGTGGAGAAACACACACCTGAGAAATCATGGAAAATTGACCTGGGAAATTTTGGTTTCCCTCCCCAGTTCCAGATTTGATATGAAATGCCCAGCCAGAGGCAGATGTGTGCACCACAGCAGCAACCTTTCACTTCCCCTGCAGCTTATTCATCCTTTGGCCCAAGTGTCAGGTGAATGATTTCCCGAATTCCCATTCCTTTCCCACACAGACTTTTTACCAGCTGCTGAGCACATGGAACTCAATCCTTGCCCTTTGAGGATCCTCCACCCCAGCAGCAGCACCAGGGCTCTCACCCAGACATGCCAGGCTTTGCTTGTGGAGGACATTGGCAAGAAACAGCTTTAACCACATAAAAGGAAACCATTTCACACCCAGCAACCATCAAACCAAGGAAATCTATGCCACAAGACACGTCAGTGGCGAGAAGTCTAAAGGGGTTTAAGAAGAGATTAGGCCAGTTCATCGAGGGCAGGGCCCTCAGGAGCTCTGGGGCCCACAGGCCTGGTCACAGCCTCTGCTTCAGGAAATCCTTTAATCACTAATTGCCAAAGCCTGTGAAATAATAACAGGGAAAGGATGACCCTCTACCTGCCCTGTGTTTTAGTGGCACTGGTGGAAAGTTATACTGGGCTATGGACATTTTTGACTAGACCCAACGTAGGTATATTTCTGGGGTTGCTGGATGAAACCCCTGTGCCTGAGCCTGTTGTGTGTGGCTATTTGAAGCTGTGGTGAGGAGACATCAGACCAATGTTATGGTGGTGTTTTACAACTGTTTGATACCGGCACAGTTAACTGGCTCAGGGCAATACACCAATACACAGCAACAAGGGTTTCCATTTTATAACACTGCTCATCTGCACTACAGTGGTGTCAGGGAGCTGCTCCTTGCACAGTCCCTGTGCCTTGCACTGCCACAAAAACCCAAAACTTTTAAGTTGAGAGGTTGTTTCAATATTTTCTTTATCTTTTTTCAGTCTTTGGCCGTTAACGCTGGCAGTGTTGAAACACAAGGAACTGTATCTTTGCTCAGTGGTTTTGCTTCCCAAATCGCTACATCTCTGGGGGAAGGTGAGCTTTCAGAAGGATGTGTCTGTGCTGTGATGCGCTGCCTTGTCTCCCTTTCTGATTCTGGGGAACATGACCATGTTACAGACCCTTGTAGCCAGCCATGGGGTTTTCCTGGTTTTCTGAGCCTGCCCCTTGATAAGCACTCTGATTTTGCCTTGACCAAGGGTTCAGTGTAGCCTCTTATTTCACTGACTTCCTTGTCCAGACTGCTGGGTTGGGATACAAGAGCCCCAGAGTTTCTGTGAGTGGTCCTCACAGCTTCTCTTTTCCATCACCTTCATCTCCTTTCTGGCAGGTTTAGCTACTCAGAAATACCATTGCCATGGTCGGTCCTGCTTTGAGGCAGGAGGTGGAACAAATGGTCTCTCCTTCAGTCTGAACTATTATCCTTCCTATTTAGGTTTTGTGGTTGGGGTGCTGGGTTATCCCTTGCAGTGGAGAGCTGAATTTAGAGTAAGCACTAAGTGATGGTCCTCCCTGCCTCCAGATCTACCAGCATCCAGTGCAGTGCTGGGGTGGAGCTGCAGAAACAGGTGATTCTGGAAGTGCTTTCCTCTATGTTCCCTTCTTAAAGGCCGTAAGGCTGCTTTTGGCTTCAGGTCTGACTCTCACCAACTAACTGTGCCATGAGGCTGTTGGCAGTAAACTCCAAAGCAGGGTGGTTCTTGCTTCAACAAGTGTCCCGCTGGAGCCAGGTGAGGGCTGTGCAGCGTTACAGGCTGGTGCTAAGGCTGCTGGCTCTGTGGCTGCTGGCAACACCCCTAGCAAGCCTCCCCTCAGAAACAAGGAGACCAAACCCAGCCAGGCTGGGGTCTAAGGCAGCATGGTGGGAAAAGCTGTTTTCAAATTCAGCTAATAAAATCCCCAGCACACATATATGCTCCAGCACAGCTGGGCTTAACAAAACCATAAATTTAGACCATTTGACATCTGGCCATAAAAATGATGAATTGATGACTGAATGAATTATTTTGCTCTTTCATCCTATCTAGACTCTGATCTACATTAACTAAACCAGTCGGTGCAACTTTTCTAAATTGAATTTAAATTGACCTAATTAAAACAATAACAGTACATAATGGAGATGTACTTAACCCAATTTAACACTTCCTTAAATCAATTACAGTAGAATTCAGTAATTTGCAGGCAGAAGCTGAAACAATTTAAGAAGTAGTTGGGACAGGTTATGAGCCCTTGTAGTGCAGGTACACTGAAGACCTCAGAGGAATGGGGAACACGCTGGTAGAAACCACCCATGGCTATAGATGCAAATATCACCTGAGTTTCCCATCTGAATTAGTCTGGATACAGCTAACCCCATCTCTCCTGCTCCTCTTTCTTTACTATTAAAGTGGTCTTTAGCACTTTAATGAAGGGCTTGCTTTTCTTTTCTCTCTGAAAGGAGAGAAGGAGTGAAGGTATGTCAATTTTTTTATCATTTTAAGCAATGTTGCCATCCCTAACTAGTAACTGGTGTTGTTAAAAGATAATCAGTAAAGTCAAAATTATTGTTACATGATAGTGAGTGGGGTGTGTGGATGAGTGCTCTCCAAGCCACTAAGACTTCATTAATTAGGGTTTAATAAGTACCTGTCATGAGGGGTGGATCTGAGTTACAGAAGATTAGGTTGAAGGGATGGGGAAATCCTTGCTGTGTTGCTCTACCCCTCTGGAAGTGGCAACTCCATCACTCATCACCTCCTGGTTCCTTTGATGAACTGAATTCTCCTCCAGCTGCCTCATAAAGGCACTATTTCCAGTTTCTTCCTGACCTCTTTCCAGCCAAGTATCAACTCTCTCTTCCAGAATTCAGGAAGCTAAACAGAAACCCAAATGAAAGGGAGAAGTGGAAAAGCAAGCAAGAATTTACTAGGAAGCCAAGTATGTAGAGATAAAGCCCCAGGAGAAATAGAAGGAGGTGATGAGTCAGGAGAAGATGGGAACAGGCACTGGGCCACTCCATACAGACACCAAACAGACAACTATCTGCTGCTGCTCTGGGCAGGAAAGCACCTGGGCAGAAACCACAGCCAGCACAAGCCTGCAGACCATGCCCATGGTGTTGATCCAGAGGTATGGCAGGCAGAGCATTGCCAGGTGCAAAGAGGATATCTCATTCTTTTGAAACCCCATGGGAAGAAGTCACCCGGGAGACACCATTAAGGGAGGATAAGAGTCAGCAGAGCCTTTTACAGACCCAGCACTGCTGGGGGATGAGGGCATGTGTCTGTGCTGTTAGCAGAAGCAGTGCCAGTCATTGTGCAATCAGTTGAACAAGGTCCTGCTACAGAAAAAACAGGTTCTGGTGAAGCATTTTTGTTCACGAACTGAGGGACAAGGAGGTGGCAGTGAGTCACCCTGCTGCTGTGATAGTCCCAGAAATGCTGTCTGGGAAAGGGGGATTTAAGGAGCAAGGTGGTCACTGTGAGTCTGGTTGCTCAATACACCTGGCTGACAGCCAAAGTGTGGAAGGAGAAGGTAAATGCTTTCTGCTTCACCTGCATGCTGCATCCATTGTACAGCATGACACACCAAGCCGGCTGAAGGCCAACAGAAGGCATCTCCAGAAAGCTGCTGGAAGCGGGCCAGACATGCATGGCGGTCTGAGCAGAGCAAGGTGCACTGTGCAGGCTGGGAAGCAGCATGATTAATGTAGGAGACACACACATGGCAATAAAACCAGAGGGATGCTGCCAAGCTGTGAGGAAAAAGTAAATCACATCACGAAGGTGAGATTTTTTGTTCCAGTTGTGTACTGGAATCTCCTCATACATTCTTCCAGTACCTGCAGAGACAAAAAGTAGCTGTAGATGAGTTAAAATTAAACATCAGAGAACTGCATGTGCCCTACCTGGCAAGTCTGAACAAAGTAAACTCTATCCTTAATGATAATTATTCCTGAATTAATTTTATTTCCATAGAAGTCACAATAATTATTGGGAGACAATTGTATTTCACAAGGAGCACCACAGACCCTAGGGATGCCACATCTTGCCCTCAAAATGGGGAACAGAGAAGGATCTGGACACCTGTATGCAGAGCATCAGGTAAAAGCAAGTGTAAAACAATGACAAGATTGTTGGTAGTAGATGACAAACCGGTCTCCCAGCTAAGTCTTCTTGTTGCAAATATTTTTAGCAGTGTCATTTTGAGCAGACAGCCAGAGGGGCAAGGCACAGGTTTGTCTCAATTTGCTACAGAGTGGCTGGAGAAATGTCACTTAAAGGGGCACGTGCAATACCATTTTTAGTAAGTTACTGATGATAAAGGGTCATAAAATTTTTAAGGTTTTTTTTTTTTTTCCCACGGATGACCTTTGTTAAATGAAAAATGGTGGCAGATTTACTCAAAACAAATTGTAGTCATTAGAAGTTAAAAAGAAAATGGAGTTGTTGCTCTCAGGTGCTAAAACAAGACTTATACCAACAGTCATCATCTTTACCCAGCCCTTCTAGGTGGTTATGAAGCTAGTTCTGAGAAGTTTTCATGGTCTGAGACTTCTGGGACTTTAATGCAAGTTCTCTTTGTCCCAGCTTCATCCCCACTGAAGGGGATGGGATGACACAAGCAATGTCAAACCATATCATTTGCAAAGACAGGAAGCACCAAGGGTGCTTACGCTGAATTACATTAGATCTTCACCAGACCTTTTGGAAGAGTTTCTGCTGTATTAAAACTCCACTTTTTTTGGTAGGAAGAAGTAAAGATGGCTGGTAAGTAAACTGAGCTCTCTCTCCTTACCATTAATTAAATAGTAGCAATACTGATTGATAAGAAAGCCAGATACCTCATTTTCCAAATACCTCATTATCCACTTTACTCTTGATATCTTTCACCAGAAGCAAGAAACACTTACCTTCCCCAACACAGGATAAGTGATCAGAAGTATATAGATATGAATATAATTACAAGAGAATATTATTACTTTATCAGCAACATTTATAACTCTAATCTGATTTAAATAGCTGCATTCTATGGCTCTTCTGTGTGGTTTGAAGACTGGTGACTCCCTATGAACTCAGATTAATTTTTACATCTCTGCTTGCTGCTGCTGCTCAAGAAGAGCTGTGATGAGGTGGCTCACTGCCACACTCAAGCATGAACCATCTGAAACATCACATTTTTTCATCTCCAGTTCTGCAGTTCCCCGTTCCTGCAATTACTAATTAAATGAGCTTTTTATTTTTTTAGTTTTATTTTCCACTATAGTCTTTTAATACTGTCCAACCTTGCTCAAGGCTTAAGACATATCTGCTTGCCTGACCTTGTTTATCTGAAATTTGATGCTGGTTTCTCTTGATGTTCAGCTGACCCAGCCTCCAGGCCTCCCACAGTGATGTGGATATTTGAGCCAGGTGTTCTGGGCTTCCTTTGGCAGCAGCCAAGAGAAATAGGCATATTTAAGGCAGGATTGACTCTCCTTCATGTAGCCAGGTTTGCAGCAGGGTGCTAAGACCCCCCACTATTATTACATTCCCCATAATCATATGTGATTGCATCAAACATCTCCTAAAATCAAGGGGGACATTTGCAATGAATTATATTATGTCTTTTCATTACTGCTATGGTAGATGTGTTTGTCAACATAACCACAGTGAGTGCAGCCTGCTGGGGGGCAGTGCCAGGTTTGCAGCAGGGTGCTAAGACCCCCCACTATTATTACATTCCCCATAATCATATGTGATTGCATCAAACATCTCCTAAAATCAAGGGGGACATTTGCAATGAATTATATTATGTCTTTTCATTACTGCTATGGTAGATGTGTTTGTCAACATAACCACAGTGAGTGCAGCCTGCTGGGGGGCAGTACTCCAGCAAATTCTCTGGGAGTGTCCCAACAATCTTCCTCTCAAAATAAGTTATAGAAAACACCTTTTCATTTAAAGACTGAGCCTGGCCCCTATGGCCACAGCAGTGGTGAATGTCCTTAGCTCTTGCTGTTTGTTATGGAACAGAAAATTAGGATAATAAGCAATTCTGGATTTCCCCTGAAGCTACTTCACCCTTATGCTTGTTAATGCATTGCTTTCTCTCTAATGCTTTTAAACTAGTAAACTTGAGAACAGTAAGTATTTAATGGTGACATAAGTGCACTTCCATTTGGGGAGGGAAATAAACTATAATGATGTCAGGATGTTTATACCAAAATATTTGTGGCTTTTCCTGGTAGGATGCCTCTGCAAAAGAAAACCTCATGCAAACAGAAAAGTTCATACCCCTAATTAAAGCAGTAATAATCTTTACAAGGGATTACAATGCTAAAGGCCAGGCTGACATCCCCAAAGTCCTACTGACAAAGTTTGCTGCCTGTTGCCTTGCTTTCAGCTGTGCCAGAAAACCCCCTGACAAGTGAACTGGAAGCACTTTCAGAGGCAGAACCGCAGTGTCACTCAGCTGCTCCAGTGCCTGTTGCGCTGCAGTACCAGCACCAGCGCAGCAACGCTGCCATGCCTTAGGTCTTCTCTGCTTGAAGTATTAAACACCCTAAGCCTACAAAGGAAATTCTTTATAAAAACTAACTTTAGGGCTAACAAAGGGCTCACTGGCTTCTAATCAGGGAAGGAAAAAGTCTGTAAAAGGGCATTTAAGCAACCAGTATCTCTTCTGCATTAATATTTCCCACATGTTTTGGAAAGACTTCTCTTTCTGCTACAATTTTCAGCAAACAGATTCCTGGCCAGTTAAAGTCTCAGCTCAAAATAAAAAAGGCTTGGGTTGACCTCGGGTTGCATCCCAGAGAAGGAAATGTCTTGGCTCAGTTCAGATTACCGCGGAAGGAAGCGCTGTGAGCACTGTTGGAGAGACGGGAATTGCTGTTTGGATAGAAGGGATAAAGGGCAGAAAGGGAATATAGCAGGGAAACAGCAATGTTGGTGGAGGAGATGATACTGCAGCACTGCTGGAGGGACAGGAAAAGCCAGGAAAAGGCCTGGTCCCTCTCTTACGTTTAGTGCTCTAATGCAGGGCAGGGACGGGCAGCCCTTGGGGTACATTACATGAGACTCTGTGACATCCTCTTCTATCTGCAAGGTAGACAGCTCTCGGCAAAGCAACGCAATGTGAGCTGCTGCCACATTCACCTGCTCCAGAGCGCATCAGTCCATCCTAAGCACTCCCCATTTTCCTGTAGAACTGGTGTCCTGCAGTTGTCAGCTCATGGAGGTCACGTGTGTTACTAAGCAACACTTAAAAATAATATTCAAGCAAGGTGAATGACAGCTATTTTTTGATAACAAACAATGCAAAAATAACAAAATGTGTCTCTGCTTGTGTTTTAAAACACAGCGTGCTTCCCACAAATTATTTTGATGGTTTCTCACTCAGCCCACCCTTGAAAGCAAAGATTACACCTGCAGTGCTTTCTCTCGGTCTGGCCACAGAGCTGTATTTGTACTATTTCTCCACTGAGGCAGCATCTAAGTGCCCAGGACTTCACAGCCTTTAGCCACGATCTCTCAGCAACAAACCTTGCAGCAGAGAGTGTTCAGAAACAATATACATTCCAAAGATGCATTTTTTGGGTTTTTAACAGAAATAAAAACAAAAGGGAAGCAAAAATAGAATAGACAATGCAAATTTAAGTCAAAGTAAAAACATACAGACAGAACATCCAAAGCATGGAGAAGGTCCAAAGATGCCTCCAAGCAATCCTGCAACTGGGTTTTCAGGTTACATCCTTTTGCAGGAAGAATTCTTCATAAATCTATTACAGCATCAAAACCACATAAGTCTGCTTCTCTATCTGAAATGCCACATCTTAAGCAAGTCATGGCAGCAGTGGGGAGGGTAAAACTGGCCTAGCTGGCAAATAACGTTCCTCTCAGCTTTCAGTGCTGATTTATCCTGGTGCAGGCACAACTCTGGCACAACTTCAGTGCTACTAGTGAGCGAGCATGGTTTAACATTTGTGCATTTCTAGGAAAAGCAGTTTCATTTCTGCTCTCAGGATAAGACATCTTCCACATGCAGGAAGTGCTGGTGGTCTTACTGCAATGGAGAGGATGCCAGGTGAGTCCACCCTCCAAAGGGGGATCCTAGAAGCACTGCTGAGCCCTCAACTCTTAAATGTACACCTTGCCTCCCACCTCAGTATTTTTAGGGCAAGACATGGGCACCCACTGGTCCTTGCTGTAACATCTCCCCAGATCTACAGAGAAAAAGTGGAAGGAAGACCTTTTCCCCAGAGCTGTTAAACAAAATTAATCTGATTTAACAATGACTTGGAGTGGCCTGTCTTGATGAGTACTGCTCAAAACCAAACCTGAGCCTGAGAATGGGGGAAAAGAAAGAAATAACAAAGAAGATGGTTTGGACCTTTGCAGAAGATAAACTGGTCACGCGTGACCCACATATCTGACCATGTGATGGCAGACAGGTGGGTCCCAGACCACGCTGCCCTTGCTGGGCTTGGCACATGTGGGGGAATGGAGATATTTGCTGGGGCAAATCTTTGAGAAAACACCCTTGTTTCTGGAGGAGAGGAGTCACTTAGGGAATTTCTATGACTGGTGTATGACATGTGCCCAGTGCTGCACCAACAACCCCATGCTCTCAGAGCTTGTTTCCTTCCTCTTGGACACCAGAGAGCAGCCTCACAACTCCACAGTATGAACAGGACTGTTCTGATCCATCCCTCACACAGTCTCCATTTGCCTGTTCTTTTTCAAGCCTTTTAATTGTTTTGTCCTGCTCTGATTCCTATTATGGCACAGTAAAACTGTGTGTTGTGCAGAGCGGGTTTTATTTAATTCGTTATGCAGTTCAGAGAAGTAAAAGAAGCTCTTCAATAACAGATCCTCAGCAGATCCTGAAAACCCTGCATAAACCCTTGACGCGGCCAGGCACTATTTATTCACAACGTAACACAAAGCAGGACCCTGTCTGCCTGTGGCACATTGTCAAAAAACGCTCTTCACGCATTCTGCAGCTGAGAAAAGCCTTGATGGGTTCTGGTAATTGCTCTTGCATCTGTCAGGCAATGCTAAATCAGCTTTTTCCTCTTGCTCATTACTCCTTTGGGCTTACAGAAAGCAGAGAAAATGCAACACATGTCCACAGAAACAAATATGTTTGGGTGTGTTCAGTTGGTTGGAGGTCAATGGTCACCCTTTAGTGTCTTACATAAGCAAAAGTCCCCCTCTTCCCAAAGCAAAGACACAGACTTTGATCTCAGGACATCTCCTGGGACCTGGCTGCAGTTGTACCAGCAGTTCAGCAGTTGTAGCCTTGCTGCCTGGCTATGCATTATATATGTTACACCCAGAGTTAACTTAGGACTTAATATAAGGTAAAAACATTCGAAGAGAGCATACACTAATGCAATCAACAGCATGCAAGTCTGCTCAGTTTTCCAGATTTTATCACTGCCTGAAAGAAACCCTTCTAGCCCTGAAGCAGAGCTAATAGAGCACTCTCCTCTTGTACAACAGCTTCACATCCACATCAGTGTGATGGTGTTCGTGCAGAACAGCTGTAGCCTCAGTGCAGTTCTCTATTTTATCACTTCGCTGTGGCAGCTCAGCCTTACTCACAGCAAGCTGCCATTCTGCTGCTCACACTAAAGAAGTATCTTCTGCCTCTGGCTCATCTGGAATACAGCTGAGGCAGCAGCAGTGCTCTTGGAGGCTGCTAAGAGGAAGGGACAGGAAGTTTCCTTCAATCACAGCCTCGTTAGACTCTTCCTTTTCACTGTTCCAAACACTACAGATCTGGTTTACCTCAAGCAAAGCCACTGTGAAGATTAGAGTGATGTTTCTCACACCAGTGCTTTTTAGCCGTTCACAGCAGGCTGAACCAGTGAAAACACTGGTTCTGCTTTGCAAAGCTGGTACCCCAGACTGGCTGTATTTTGTGTGTCTGAGCATGGGCATGAATGAACACCGGCTTGTCATGACTTCGCTGCAAGGTACTAATCTATGACATTTAAATGTACACAGGAAAGGATGAAGGTGAAAGTAAGGGATTGCTTGAGAGATCTGACTGCAGCCCTCCAACAACTGTGAGAAGGTCACTGAAAAGAAGGAGGCTCCTCTTGGGGTCTACAGTGGGAGGATGAAGAAACAATGGGCATCAGTTGAAACACAAGAGATTCAGATCAGATATAAGAACTTTTTTACTGTGACAACACTCAAGCAGTGGGGCAGCTTGCCCAGGGAGGTTGTGCAAACTCCAACCTTGGAGATTTTCAAGTCTCAGCTGGATAAGATCTTGACTAACTTGGTCTGACCTCAGAGCCAACCCTGCTTTAAGGAGATTGGAGAAGAGACCTCCTGAAATCTGTTCTAACCCAAATTACCATACAATTCTAATGTGTGTAATTTACCTGCAGAGTATCTTATCTACAAAATGGTAGACAACGTGTCTTGAAAGTTTGCTTAACTGATGAAGAATGGCACAAAACACAGTGTGGTCTGTGGTGTGTACATACTTCCTATTCAACAATTCTTTTTCTAGGTCTTTGCTTCATATATACCAAAGGGTACAGAGGATGTACTAAGCAAACAGGGTGACCAAAACCATAGTGTTGAAATTTAAGCCAGTAGGTGATAAGTGCTTACACTTCACTCTGAAGAAATCCACTGATTTGCCTAAACCAAATTCAGGAACAAACTGACAAACTGTATCAGTAGATTTTATTGAATTTTAAAGAGAACTGCTACAGAAACTGCCCAGGAATTTGTAGTGTTCTAGAAAAAGAAGGCTAAAATTCACTTAAATACAAAAGACAACTTGCTAAACAAATCTACAGACTGTTCCTTTTACTTGTTGTTTTAGATTTATTTAGTTTTCTATTTTAATTTGGACATTTCCAGGAAGGGCTGGGGCAAGGGAGAAAGAAGGAAAAGAAAGAAACTAGAAGTCTTTTTGGCTCAGGCTGCTACAGTCGTATTTCATATTTCTGGAAGTGACAGACCACAGTCCTGTGGCCATGGTACACTCCCTGGCCAGCTAAGCCACAGAGGAGGAGCTGTGACAACTTCCCAAAGCTGTTTGTTACAGAGGGCTGGATGCTTCTCTCCTCAAGACTGCTTCACTCCATGTGCTCCTCTCTTAGATTTCTTAGAAAAACCCTTAGACATCTACAGTATCATGAAATGATTTAAGGTTATACTTGCTCTCTGTTACTCGTGGCATTAGGTAATTGCTTAATTGAGAATTTAGAAAAGCATTAATATATTTTTGCCTGCAAATGCATTATTAATATATACATTACAATCTCTGCTGTTAATGCTTTGTACAATTATTAATAGACTTAAAACACTGTGAGCTGCATGAAAATATTTTCTGCTAGGAAAAAGAATAGGAAAAGGACACAAATCATACCTGGCCTACCATCATTATAAATTAAGTATTTGTATTGATAATTCACTCCTACAGTCCTAAGCCTGTCTGCACCAGTTGAAATGGGAAGTATGAATATTTCTATTCTGTTTCACATTAATTCACAAAGCCAGCTTAGATGGTTGAAGAATAACGAATTGCTTTGCATTCACCCCTTCGGACCACTGACTTCTCCAACATACAATGTATTGCTTTTCTCCAGAGCAGCACACTGCCTATAACATCACTCCTTCCATGTAGGTTTTATTTAGGATTGTGCTGACAACTAGCATTCTCCCAGAAATGAGAAAGGCGTTACACCTACAAGTGTTAATTTGTTTTTAATGCTTCTGGTAAGAACACATTAAAGATTTTAATGAGATTTTTTTTCTCAAAACAGTAGGCAGTGCCAAAAATCCATGCGGGCTCAAATGCAGTACTAAAAGCAGTGAATACAGTGAAAGGGAAAACAAAACGGAGATGCAGAAACCCTACACAATTATTTAATGACCAGAAATAGTTTGGGGAGATCGTAACAGCTGGATGATCTGGGGTTGAGAGGTAAAAATAATCCTAAATCTATAAAAACTGATACTGGGTTGGGTGAAAGTTCCACCCAGCCCAGCAGTTTCTGACAGAGGGGGATAAGAGGTGAGTAAGAAGACAGAAGGAACAGGGCAAACACGTTCTGTGCTTCCCTAAAATGTCTTTCCAGCTCCAGCAACTTGCAAGTCAGGAACTTGCTGAGTTAGATCAAGAGGCTTTGATGATTCTTCAGTTGCTTTTTAAGCCGATGCAAAGTTTTGGTACCGACTATATCCTGAAGCAAAAACTTCTGGCTTAACTATAGACTGAATGAAACATTATCTCATCTTGTTTTTTTGAACCTTCCAAGTTCCACTTTCATTTGCTGTAACTCAGTTCTCGTGTCTGATAAGTCAGTGAACAGTCTGGATTCCTGGTCCTTATTTGCATCTCTGAAGATTTTACACAGACTTTGATATTATCTCCCCTTCACTGCAGACTGAAGAGATCCAGCTAAGTCAACCACGACCCATTTGAAAGCCCTCCTACTATCTGATAATTTTATTGATTTTTATTTAATCTATTCCAGTTCTACCATACTATTTTTGGGATAGGGACACTAGAACTGCACAGGCAATTAAAGATGCAGGAGCAAACAATGGCTTAATGAATTTAAATTTTAAAATCTCTCTTAATAAATTTTAATAATAATCTTAATGGTTAACTTCCATTTTGATCACTGCAGAGCCCTGAGTTGATGCTCTCACAGAACCACCTCTCACCACCTCAAGGCCTTTTTTCTCATTGGTAAAAACTAACTCAAAGTTCCTCAATATATATGTGAAATCAGGATTGTTTTTTCTCATATGTCAGCCTTTCACATTTATCAGATTTTAATTTCATCTGCCATTTTGCCATCAACTCTATTAGTAACAAAGTCATTCAGTTTTTCTCAGTTAGCCCTACCCCGAACAGCTCATTATCAGCAACACATTTTGTAAATCACTGCTGACCTTCACTTCTGTAAGTTATTTGTCCAAGTTTCATATCCATTAGCAGCCTTGTTTTTTACTTCCTTTGGGGAGGAATCTTACTGATTGCTCTTGGAAACCATCATAGACAGTTAATTGAATCTTTGTGGTCCCTGAGCTTGTTGACTTCTTCAAAGAAAGCTTTCCTGAGACACTAATTTGCTTTAAAAAAGTCATAATGACTTCCCCTAATGTGCCATCTTCTCTATGTGCCCACTAAGTATTTTCTGTTCTTCAGCATAATTTCTACTTATTTGTCTAGCAAGGACATCTGGCTTCCAGGTCTACAGCTTCCACAGTCTTCTCCAAAATCCTTTAAAAAATCTGGTGTCACATGAGCAACTCTCCAGACTCCTCTGTTGCTGAGGTAGCTTTAAGGGAGAAGTTAGAGACAGCACTTAGTACCTGAACCACTTTGTCTCTGAGCCGCTTGGAAACTCTTGGTTGAACACCATCTGGTCTCAGCAGTTGGCTGCTGCTCACTTGTTAATGTGTTCCTTCATCTTTTATACTTACACTGTAATCCGAGACATGTTTTCCTAATTATTCCCCTTAAAGAAGCTTCCCATTATTGGAGTTTACCCATGCTCATCTATCCCATTTGCAAATGCAAAAATAAACTCAGATTTTCTTTCATGGCTGAATCTTCTCCAGATGTTTCTTCTGTATATGAAACAATCTATTTGCCTTACAGAGCTGTCAAACTCCAGCAGGCTCCCTGATTTGTTCTAGGAAAGACTTGCTATTATTTCTTATAATTTTTCCAAGCTGACCCTGAAACTTCCTTCTGGATCCTTCTCACAGTTTTGTACTTAACCCATCAGAGGTTACAGTCTTTTCTTTTAGCCCTCTTTTAATGAAAGGTGTGCTTAGTTTTATATTGCACCTCTGTTTTTGAAAAGTAAGCAGAATACTACTGATTTTCTCTGTCATGGTGCTATAAGGGTACTGAAACCAAGGATGCCACAGTTACTGTTACAGCATGGGTCTTTGTCATTAATATTATACCACTTCTTAGGACCAGAGATTGCTTTTCCTCTTCTGGCTTCTCAATAAGCAGTCACAGATAGTTTCTAAAGGTCAGCTCCAACCCTACCCCCTCCTGTGACATTTATCCAACTTAATTTGAGTTATTGAAATCACTTATGATTGTGTTTTCTGCCTCAGACTCTGATCTCCCTGCCAGCTGGACTGGTGGTGCACTCCTACTACTGCATTTTTCTCTATTTATTTCTGGGACTTCAATCCACTGAGACCTTATTTATTGACAGAATTAACAGCTAACTGGAGAATCCTCTAGGCTTTCTTTAAAATACATCATCACTCATCCAATGTTATGCTTTTTCCTGCCTCAGAAATACAATACATATCAAAACTGATTGTTCACTATTCCTATCAGCTTTCCAAACATGAACATAAGGCATCTTTGCTGCAGCTGCTTGCAAAGCCTGGTTGTCTCCTGGCCAAAGCCCAATATGACAAGCCCTGTGACACCCTTGTGCATGCCTGGCTGCATGGCTGGGGTCTTATTAACATCTTCTGGCTTCATCTGAGAGTCCAAACTAACCAACACTAGCTTGCAATTAAGGAAGAGGACTAGCGATAAGAGCTAATCCTAAATAAATCTGCTGTTCCCAGTTGTGCCAATGTGTGAAACAGGAGAGCAGGGAATATTTTGTTTCTGATTTGTATATGTTTTCTCTTGAATCGTACCAATAGGGATCAAGGATCTGCCCTGACTACAACTCAAACCATCAAACAGCCAACAGAATGCAGAAGCAGTATCTCATCTGCTGTAGAAACAAGAGATGTAGTTTAACAGGAACTGTGAAGAAATGACCAATATAAGGATAAAAAAAAAAAATCTGTGTTCATATTGCATAAAATTTGAAAGCATCTAAGCCATCCTGTTTCAGGACACATGCTCATACATCCCTACAGTAAGGGAATATTTATACACCAGTCAGAAAATGGTGGTTGTTTTCAGATCTCCTTGTGCAGCAGTTCTTCTGACAGGAGAAAACCATATCACTCCTTTTTAATTGAGAATAGCACCTCAGAGACAGTTTTATCCCACCTTCTTTAAGGGCCAGCTTTTCCTGTGTTCTCCTTACACGGCCTCTGCAGCGTGTTATGCACTGTACTACCAGCACTAATAATTAGCAGCTGCCAGTGCCTGGAATCGCTGATTGTTTTGCATCAGTCATTTAGGCTAGGGAACAATCTGTAGATACCATAGCAGTAAGTCAGATATTTAAAAAAAAAAAAAAATCCCAGCATCACACAGATTGGAATGACTTAATCCATTTTCCTGCTTCATCAGCTTTCCCTCATCCGGCGCCCAGGCTTCCTCGCTCTGCTCCAGTGGTTTTCCAGCTCTTTATTTGGTGGTGCAACTTGTGACTTCTAAGGCCATGGTCAGATGGGTTTGCAAGGTCGTTTCCCCTCCCTCGCAAGGCAAGCAGCCGCTTACACGAGTCTACAGCTGAATGACTTTTTTCACGCATTCTGTGACGCGTCTGGTCACAGAAATTAAGGTTCCCTAAAACAGCTGCGGAGAGGCCTGAAAGCCCTCACCCACCAAAGCTCCTGGGAGTATAAGGCACATAACAAAAACAGCTAAAAACGGTGTGATTCTGGGGTCTGACCTCGTTTTTCCACTCACAGGGGGTGAGTGAAGGCACCGGCAACGAGGTGGGGCGGCGGACATGAGGAGGGGCGGCGGACATGAGGAGGGGGCAGCGGGCGCGGGTCCCTTGGCTGGAGGGACGTGCGTGCGTGTGGGAAAATCCCCAAACCCACGCTTTATTAGGGGGAAGGCAAAAAAAAAATAAAAAAAGCGGAGAAAGCGCTTACTTGTAACCCTTCCACGGAACAGGGGCTGCGGGGCGGGGCGGGGGCTGCGGCCCTCGAGCGTCCCCTCAACGCTGCCGCCGCGNCGCACCGAGCCGGGGACACCGCGGGCACAGCGGGCACAGCGGCGGGGTCAGCGCCGGGAGGGGCCGATGCGGCGGCGCGGGGCCTGCGGGATTGGGCTGGAGCAGTCTGCAGGATGTGCCCCACCGCAAGCGCCAGAGCTTCCAGGTTTCTTCCTCCCTTCCCTTCCAGGCAGGGAACACCGGGGATGGGGAGGTGGGGGCTGCGAGTGCTGGAGCAGATGGGCGGTGGAAGTCGTGTTTGCCTTGGGCTGGAGGGAGAGGATGTAGCTGCGGCTGTCTTGAGTTTTTCCTCTGGAATAAAATTTATAGGCTTCTGCATCTCTGCGGGTGCCGATAGGCGTTTTGTTAGGGATTCTGTCTTTTCATGCTTGGAGTGATGTGAATGCAAACCAGATACGGCTTCTGCTGTTGCTGCCAAAACCTTTTTGTTTTCTTCAGCGCTACTAACTAAAAAGTTTCCTTTTTTCCCTTTGTGCTGAGATTTGTTTTGTATTTATTTTTTCTGTTTCACTAAGTAAGATCAAAATATAAGGCTGCTGGAGGAGGGATGTTTATTTTACAGCTCTCTTTAGTTCGGGAAATGATTAGGAAATGTTCTTAAAATTACTGGATGTAAACAGCTCTGCACTGGAAAATGACTGGCTTTGTCTCATTCTGGGGAAAAGTGTAGATAAAGATGTATATTCATTAGTTTTCTAAAGAAAACTCGTTGAGATAAGTGCTCTTTTATGCTTCTAGAGTGGATACATGTTTTTAAACTGCAGCTTACAATGGGACTGTGCAGATTCATTTTAGAGGGGGTATTTTTCATGCAGACTGCGTTATTTCATCTGTTATGCTGCAGTGATGTTACTATCTCCCTTTTGGATCATGCAGCAGGAAACCTTGAGCTATCTCCCAAGCCCTCTGCTAGCCAAACTCAGGGATTTTCTTTTAAGAGGTCAAAATGCAGCTGGAAAGTTAGCACATGAAAGCATTTTGATGCACAGTCTGCTTCCGTGGAGTTGATGAGAAATGAGCTCATCCCTCCTCTAGTTTCCTGCAACTTCTTGGAGTTTAGTGTCCTTCCTTCCGTGGAGTTCCATCCAGTTGGCCAAATGATAGGGGCAGGATGTAGGAAGACAAAGTGTGGTAGCAGAAGCTTCCTTTTACTGAGGAGAATGGGCTAAAAATGTTCAATTTTGTTTGCTTTGCATATATCAGATGCATGAAATGTGTTAAGACTGCTGCAGAATTGGAGTATTTGGTGTGCAGGTTGTTTAGATTAAGAGATGCTGGAAGACTTCAGTAGTTCTTGAGTTACAGTAAAGGCTAAAAAATGGAAAAAGACCCAGACAATGCTTCCAACTTGTCATGATGTAATTTTCAAATTACTTGCAAGTCTAAATGAAGCTTGCTCAAACAGAACAGGTTAAAGCATCTTCAGCAGGCAGGTCCAGTGCTTCGGAACCACACGACTGTAACTGGACATAGGACTTCAGGATCATGGAGGAGTCTTCTGTGTCACAAGCAGCTCTCACTGATAATGTCATTCATAAATTATTAAGGACTTCCTTAAAACTTGTGTAGTCTGTTATTTTCCATTACTCCTATGGGAAGGCTGTTCCTTTGCTGCTCAGGAAACTTTTGCCCATAGTCTCTCTTTGTTTATGTCCACTTTTCCTGTGTGCTAACACTGTGCTTTTGTTTGAAAGGTTTGGTTTTGGTGTTTACATGTTTGGTGTATCTAAGGGCAAACTCAAATCTTGGCAAAGCTGGAGAAGCCCAGCTCTCTGTTCTTCTTGGTAGCTCTTCCTTCACCTGTTCCATCAGTACTGTGAGGTCCTGAAGTCTTAGGTTCAATACTTAAGCATTAAAATTGTTTCCAGCAATGTTTTTTAAGGTATTGCAATTTGATTTTTAGTCTTTTCTTTATGGGAGGCTTTTGGCCTCTCCTCTCTTGCTTCTCAAGTAGGCTCAAGAGTGATTTTACCATCATGTCTTGGAGTGTTAGATGGTAGTGTGGTAAAAATGCTGCTGTACTATTAACATTGTTCCATAATTACCAGTTGTTTGGTGCTTTTCTGCTGCATAATTCAGATGTAATATGAAACATTTTGGTTGTGTAAGTCTGCTGTTTCCTTAGCCCTGTAAAGATTAATGCTATGCCCTGCCTTTTCAGACCATTTTTTTAGGGAAGATTTTTTCCTCAAACTTCCTATGTAAGGGGAAAGACCTATTTGTTTTGGCTTTCTTGCAGGGGCTCAGAAATACCTTCCACTTGTGCTAGATGAGCTCACCCAGCTGGTGATGGCTGATGTGCTGCTGTGCTGTGCTTTCTTCCTCCCTTTCTGGCTAGTGTGGCTCTTCCTCTGAGTGCTGGAGTGGTGCAGTGCTTCCTCAAGTGTGGATCTGTGGGCCTGGGGAGGAGCATGAGAAAGGGGAGATGTGCAAAGGGGGGGATTTTGAGTAGCAGCTGCCTGTTGTTACCCTGCAGCTCATTCACTGTGCATGTTTGTGGGCTTCAGTGATGCTGAGGAGTAGCTGACATCAGGTTCTGAACATCCATTGCAGGCAGGCCATTGTTTCTTACACAAGTATCATGGAAGGGAAAACAGGGATTTGATCCAGAAGAAGAAAGGATGAGGAGGTCTTAAAAGCTTCCCTTGTAAGAAGTAAACTTTTTAATACCACACTGTTCACAACATCAGTACTTTAACTTGCCTATTTTTTCCTGCTTGGCTGGGACACTTGTCTTTCTGTGGCTCATTTGTGAATAAGAAAAATTCCATATTCAGTTACTGCTTTCATCTCCCACAAAGCATCAGCAGCCCACTTAAGTGTTGAAACACATCTTGTTGATGTTTCTTGGTTTTGTGCTTTATTTATGCTTTTTTGCTGTTACTCACTTGAGAGCCTCTGAAAGCAGTTTTACAGAAAAGCCTGGAAAGTTTGACTAGAGAAGAGGGTGCTAAGGCAGATGTGAAATTAGGAGAGTATCCCTGTTTTGAACACTGAACTACCATTTAGAACCTCAGTAGGAGTTTTTTTCCCTATAATACTATTTTAGCAGGCACTGCTAATGTCCAAAAAGCTTCCTGTGAATGCTGCAGAGAGGAAGTGATGGTGTTACACTCTGAGTATCTGTAGTTAAGCTGAGAACTGGACTGCATTTGAGCTGGAACCATTTCTTTTTGATGTTCTATCTGGATGACCCTAGCTTAAGAGCAAGTTGTAGCCTAACTATGTGTGTCCTTCATAAAGGAAAAGAGTGCTCAAGTAGACACAAATATGTAGGGTAGTTAATGATCTCATGAGTTAGTGGCTGATGTTGCAAAGAGGGTGTAGGAGTTACCCATTAAACAATTAGGAAACACAAGTAGAGTGTCATGAGGAAAATAAAGGGAAAGAAAAATGATGATACCTCTAGGGCGCTATTGTTCTTGGTGGTATTCTTGGCTCCAGAAAAAACTGTTTTTACCTGGCATATTGTTGGTGCATTTGAGAGTTTCTGTCAACTGCTCTGAAATTCTCATTTGCTCCTTGTTTCATTTTTTACCAATTGTGTCTACAGGAATACTGTTCAGTAATATGTTCTTATTTTCTAAGGAAACAGATCTTGGCCAAATGAACTACAGATTGTACAGACAGCATTGGTTTTTAATTTTTATTGTTTGATTTAAAAGTTTTTCCAGCCAAAGTTCATTTTGTAAGGTGCATTATACACTAATGTAATCAATATCATGTTGTAGGTGCTTATAACCATATTATAGGTGAAACTTTTTTCTGCCATCACAGATGTATTCTGCAATTAACCAAAACAACTTACTCTGTTCATTAAAACAGGTGTCAAATGCTTTTTTTTCATGCAATAGTAACAGGCACTAAGCAGATAATATTCTAAGAAAGTTTATCAAGGTTATCTAAAGATGTTAAAGTGCCAACTTTACTGTGGGATTTATATTGTGGTAGATGAAGAAATAATTGGCAGAAGTCTCTAATTTTTAAATTTAGCTTCATGTTTTTCCTCTGGTGAGAAGATGTCAACCCCTAGTCTACAACAGCTCCCTGGGTGCTGTCTCATTATGTCTTGTGATAGGAAGTAGTAGGATGGTGATAAGGAAATTATTTTAAGATAAGCATCCAAGAGTGAATACATTGCTACAAATTACAACACAGGAGTCTCTCATGCTTTAGCATGTTCCTGCTAAGTCTCCCTCATATCATTAATATCACTGGAATTTTTCCTCATGCTTGTGGTTTTAAAGGATTTTCGTCATGTACCACTGAACGAAAATCCTTTAAGAAGGTATTTCAACGTTCATTGTGTCATATAAGGAGATTTTCCAAACAGAATCTGTTCCTTTGGGATAACTCGTCTGTTGTTTTTTCCCCACTTTTCCTGAGTGTTTTGTCAATATGGGCAGATGGGGGCCATCCAGATGAAAGGCCTTTTACTTTCCTTGTATAGATTTTAAATTTCAACATCTGGGCAGGTTGTTAGCTTTCCTGATCTGTTAAACCTGTGTTTAAAATTCAGCTGAAAAATTTGGATTCACTTCTGCAGAAGTCATTGGACAGTTACCTTCATGAAGTTCATCAAGGTCCTACACCCGTGTGGGGCAATCCCTGCACAAATCCAGGCTGAGTAGAGAATGGATTGAGATTAGCCTTGAGGAGAAGGACTTGGGTGTGCTGGTGGATGAGAGGCTGGACATGACCTGGTCTTTTGAAAAGGGCACAGAGTGAGAGGACAAGTGGGAATAGGTTCAAACTGACAGAGGGCAGGGTTCGATTGGATATTAGGAAGAAATTCTTTACTGTGAGGGTGGTGAGGCCCTGGCACAGGTTTCCCAGAGAAGCTGTGGCTGCCCCATCCATAGAAGTTCTCAAGGCCAGGTTGGGATGGGTCTTGGAGCAACCTGGGATAGTGGAAGGTGTCCCTGCCCATGGCAGGAGGTTGGAACTGGGTGATCCTGTGATTCTGTGAAAGTGAGGCAGTCCTTGGTTACATTGCACTTTCTGGAGTGCCTCTTGCTGGAGGATGTTCATATCTTTTCCGGATTGATTGTTTTTTAATAACAAATCCTTCATGTCACAAGAGAATGTTTCCAAATTGTTTCTGTATTAAGAAGTACTCTGTGTTTTGGGTGGATAAAAATACCTTGGATTGCAGTTGTAAGGCAGCAGTTTGACTGTACAACACTTGTAACTGTGGAGTTCTTTGTGTGTAATGGGGTGCACAACTAACTCTCCTTAGCTTCAGCATTTTTATTCTTTGCATTACCATTTCCCCCCCCAATTGTTATTGGGATGAGGCTTGATCCACTGTTGGTTTAAAAAGATTTGTTTATCATGTTTTATGTAAACAGACAGAGGTTATTTACAAAATTTATTTTTTATGATTTATTGCTTCCAATGAAGAGATGATGACATTTCAAAGCATGGGAATGATTGAAGGTATCATGCTTTGATAAGGAGACTTGGAAGGAAGAGTCCCCATGTAGGGACACTCTGGGGGACTTGTGGGCCTCCTATGCCACAGTAGGTAAGATTGTAAGATGCAGTGTTTACACATGGGTTATTTTGTTTTTTCTAATATTAGAAGTGATGATTAGCACTTGTATTCATTGACAAAAGTCCTATTACTTAAAAATTCCTGGAATCAAGACTGGTTTGTCCATTAAAGAGAATTGAACAGATTGTGGGATGGATATAAGAAGGAACTGGGAGTGTTTTATACTTATTTTTGAATCAGTTTTGTAATGATTGTCTTAAAGTAGAACAGAAGAGGAAGAAGTTTAAATTTTTCGTATTCTTAGGTGTCATCTGAGAGGCTCTGCTTAGTGACCGGCTTTGAAGCATAAACCAGAAAAACTACCACCTAATTAGTTATTCCTTTCTTTCTGTTTTTAATGTCTCAGCCCTTATGTTTTGATCTCTGGGGATTTCAGTACTGCAGAAGCAAACAAAATCAATCCTAACTGTAAATTTCACCAATCTTTTTTTTGTTTTTTGACATAAATGAATAACAGTCTCTTAAACTATTGTATCAATTTTGAAAACCTTAATGAAAATTACTATCTTGTCTGTTTGGTCAATAATGAGGATAGACTGAAACATGTCATCTTTTCATGGGCCCAGCTCTTGCAGGTAGTCACAGACATTAATGTTGTAGTTGTCAGTTTTTGTCATCTGTTTTCTCCACGTGTTCAAAACCCACGTGTAGTTGTTTTAAGTTTTCTTAATTATGGTCTTCTAATGTCTTGCATAAAGTTTTGCAGTATATATGTGGGAATATTTTTTTTTGGTTTGGTTCAAAAGCTACCGAACAGGAAATACATACAGAAGTTATTACTGAGTAATGACCACTTCTCAGTAAAGAGTGTCTTGCTCAAGTTTCTTGTGTGAGAACAACACTGCTTCTTCTTTGCTTTTCAACTTTGCCTTTCTTTTTTGAAACAAATGTTATTCAAAACCAAGTAGCTTTGGTCTTATCCTTTACTGATTTTGGAAGTATGTTCAAGTAATTTATGTGCATCTGATTTAGGGGAAGAGGCATGAAGTGAGCAAGTGGGTTTCAGGTATTTTTGTATTAGTTAGCTTCTGTTTCAATGTCTGCTGGAGCCCCACCATTCATGATTACTGATTCCTTTACATAAATGTGACTTTCAGGTTTCATTTGCTGTGGGCTTTGCCCTGCAAGCTTCTTGATCTTGTAACATGAACTCCAAAGGCTGCATTGTGCAGCAAGGCCTTGGTATCGACTGCCTTGTAAAGCTGGGTGTTTCCAGTGCTTCTGGTGGTATTGTGAGAGGGGAAAGTTTAAGTGAAAGTGTGGGGTTGTAGTTTTGGGGGCTTGATGGGAGCCTGGTGAGGGATGCAGGTGTGTGCATCATTCTGCACTCATGTGCAGGCTGCCTCCTCCTGTTCCCGTGCCTGCTCAGAGATCTTGGCTTTGTCTTTGTGTAAATCCAGGTGCTGTACATAACCAAATGCGTTTTCCAGGGTGTGGCTGTGGTTATGTACAACTTGATACATGCTGCTTTTTAGCTTTTAGCATTCCCACATGAAAAGACTTCCTGAATGCTTAAATGAATTGCTTCTGAAACACTCCAAGTGTGGAAATGTTGTCTACTTAAGAATAACAATGAGACAAAAGTAAATCATGGTGAAAAGAATAACACCACAAAAAGCTTTGGAGTATATTATATTAATGGACAATTTAGCCTTAGTTGCAGCTTTGCACAGATCACTTAAGTTCAGTAGATGAAACAAATTTAAATCCCCCGAGTTCTCACTAATTACACCACAATGAGTAGCTATAGAAACGTCAATGCAAAATGTGGTTGCAATACCGCAGTACTACTGAGCTGTGTTTTGTACACAGATTGAGACATTTGCATTTACGGCTCTCAGAACAACTGTAGCAAGGCCTTTTCCCCCTTTCCTGCAAGAATGTAATGGTGTTTGTATGCAACAGCTCTTTGGTCCTCTTGGGATCTTGGTTCTCTCTGCAAACTCAGAGGTTTTTTTTTTTTTTTTTTTAATTTAGGAAGACTGTGGGAAAGGTGCACTCTAAAGTGGCTTTTACTGCCACCTTGCTCTTTTGAGCACTCTTACACCATTTTAGCCCCTGGAAGGCCTTTTAGGCTTGAATAAAATGCAGGATCCAACCTCAGTAAAAAAAATGCTGTGCAGGACAGATCCATTTTGACTTAAGTATCAGTCTATGTATATAGACTTATTTGAGAAAGGAATCTGTTGTGTTCATAAATGACAAAAGTCAAACTGAAGTAAACTGTTGCAAAGGAAATCAAAACTCACATTATGTCAGTTACTTGTTTATATAACAAGAAAAAGCATTGTGAGTACTAAGAGTTGGATTTGGAAAGGATGTGCTGAGGTGATTAATTAAATTCTCTGTTTCATTGTTTCTTTTTACACATCCAGGATGAATGAAGCAGGAAACAACTGGAACTTTTTTCGCTCAGAGGCCGGGAAGACTGTCTGATAGTGCTTGCTTATTGCAGTGTTGCATTCCTGTTTAATTCCCTTCTGCCTTCATCACTCTCCACCTCTTCAGTGCCTTCTCTGTCTTTTAGATCTCTTTCAGCCTGGTACCAAGTCTGACTGATTGTTTTGTGCAGAGTCCGTTCTGACCTAGGTTCCTATGGTCTGTGATCAAGTTACCTCTTTATGTTTACCCGAGAGAGAATTATTACCTGCATTGTTCTCTAGTGAAAATAGGTGAAGCTTGTTTCCTGCTTTTTCATTTTTAAAAAAGAGAACTCCCATTTTATACTTCTCCCCAGCTGTTTTTGTGGAGATTGTGGGGCTGAGAGATGTAGTTATTGCCTTGCTTTGTGCTGTAGCAGTGTTCAGTGGTCACGTCCCCGCCGTGAGCCATCGGTGTCAGTGAGTGATCCCTTCCCTTTCCCAAACAGTGCTGAGTGCCACTTGTTTGTGCTGGAGTGAGGCAGTCTCCTCTGAGGTGATCTGATGGAATGTCCTCTCTGTTCTGTGGACAAGTCCTGGAGCTTCCACAAGGTTCACTCTCTGCAGCATCCTCTGATCACTGCTGCTGCTGTGTGCTGGTGTGATCTTGCTCCATGAGCTGGGGTTGCTCCCTGTGCATCCTGACGGTGTGATCTCTGTGGATCCCTGCCATCTCCAAGGTGTGTCAGTGGGAAGGTGCTGAATGAGAGCTGCTGAGTTGACTTGTCTGTGTAGTGTGGCAGGAAGGAGCTGTGTCATAAAAGGTGATTGTACCAGTCCTGCTGGGTTGGCATTGAACATTTCAGAGCAGTTTAACTTGGTGATCTGTTAGTGACCGTGAGATATAGTCATTGTAACATTTTTTTTGACATCTTTACCCCTGTGAACTTGAATGATTTGCTGCAAATTTTAGCTGAGAGCAAACTGATGTGGGTGACTGGCTTGGTGATGTCAACACCCAGATTTGCACTCCAGTGCTGGTTTTATTCAGTGGTGTTGATGCAGCCCGTAAAGATGAAGTGTTGCTCTGAGAAAATGAGGAGCGCTTAAGGCTTGATAGGTTCTCTGTGACCTGCTGTTTTATCCTGTGTCCTTGTGTCCTGACAGGTTGTGTTGCAGACAAGAGGTGGATTTGATTTCCAGCTTAACTGCTAGAATTCCAGGGGACTGGGATGTCACCCCTTAATTTTAAGTTTACCCTGTTCCAAGACAACCATGATGGTACTGACTTCAGATTTTAGTGTTTTCAGATCTGCTAAAAGGGGCTATTATAAAGGCCTGCAAATGGGTGTGACAGTTCAGAGAGTCTGTGCAATTAGTAAATAGAGCCAGGTAGGTATTTGAGGTTCTTAATGATATTAAAATAACCAAGTTATTGTGTTTGAGGTAAGTGGTGGAATTTCCGGCGGGCAAAAACCGTTCAGCTTTTTCTGCCTTGCTCTGTTTTGTGGGTTGTGATTTGCATGTGACCCTGAAAGCATGACCTGACTGTTGCCTGCTCTTCAGAGGACTTCAGATGCTATTGCTGATCTTTATCACTTCTTGTACCACCTTCACAGAGTTTTTTGGCATTTGACCTATTGTGATTATCAAATTTGTTACTGAGAAATTATAACTGTGCAAAGAGACTGAGTCATCTTCTGAATTAGATACCCTTGAAATTTCAGTGGACTGAATTTGAGATCTGAAGGGGGTACTTCTGTCTCTTCAGCTCCTTCATCCTGGTGTCTAAGAACATCAGTTGTTTGTCAAATCAAACAGTGTTTTCAAGTGGCCATACAGGCTGGTTCAAATGGGTCATATCACCATATACAATAGAAAGGGGTGGAAAAGGGAATAAGGAAAATCATCCATAGCTAAAAGTCTTCCCTTAGCCTTGACCTTTTTTAGAAGTTCTTGTGACAGAACTCTAGGCAGGAGAACAGAAGAGTTGAACACCTTTGCAGGGGAGAGCAGAGAGGGTCAAGAGCTGAGATCAAAGGAAGGAGTAGGGCTGAAATCCTCCACTGTGGAGGAGCAAGCTGCACCTGTCCGTGGCTGGCTGATCAAAGGGAGTGCTGCTTTGGGTGGGTGGGACAGGAAAAACCATTGCCTGTGTTCCTTCTCCTTTGGCAAACCAGCAGGCTCACGTAGATAGGCTCTTCATGGGGATTCCATTCTCACATCCTTGGTTGCTGGCAGCAGCCTGTGAGATGATGTGCCAGCCTGCATTTTTCTTCCCAAAATCAGTACTGGAGCACGCTGAGAGAAACTGTGGGAGCAGCAAGATTGTAATTATTATACTTCTGGCTTATGAAGAATGTGTAGACCAATACCTGGCAACATTTTTAAAACTGTTTTTTGGTGATGCAGCTGAAATAAGTGAGTTCTTGATCACAAAGAAGTCAGGAACAATTCAGTATTCCTGCCACCATAACTAAGAATCACAGTCTTTTCTGAGAAACAAAGTTGTTACTCCCTGTGTGTCCTGTGAACTTTTCTTCAATTCAGCAAAAGTTAGGATAACTCTTTCTTTCTTTCTTTTTTACAGCAATGCTGAGTGACAATAACTCTGTGAAGCTAAAAAGTGATCATTCACCCCCTGTGCAATGGTGTAAGGTGGCTGCACATGAAGATGAGAAGACCAAGCTGGTTTTTAAAAGGTACTTGCAAGTAAGTGTCATTGTCACAGCTGCAAAGAGAACAGATGTTCTCCCCCAGCCTGGGCAGTTACTAAAAGGATACAGAAATCAAGGCATGGGATTACCATGGGCTTTGAATGGAGAGTTAGGCACACAGCTTTCTGTGGGACAATGAAAACACTTTTTGGAGCCCAGGATAACTTGTTGTAGTACCTGTTTTCCCAAGCCAAAGTGAGATCCTAGTGCTTCGCTCACAGGTATTTCCAATCATTTTTTGTATGCAGATAAATAATAATGCTGAGACTTGTGCAGCCTGATAACTGAGGGACTGGAAGGCCAGTGGATGTTGAGTGGGTATCCTGGGGAGGTGTTTTCATAGTTATTTTGCTAGGAAGACTTCTGAAATGCTACATCAAAAATCTTAGTCCATTGTTTATAGCTTGACATGAAATTAGAATTAAAGAGTGTGTGCACATGTAGATCCAGGACTGTATTTTACACCTAAAAAGTTCATTACTGTGATTCCACATGAATTTTTAGGTCTTAAAGCTTAAAAGACCCAAAGACAAACTTATATTCACAGGTGGATATAACCTGAATGTATCAGCCCCAGCTGAATGTGGGGGTATTTGATAAACTTCTGGAGGAAAACCAGCCTCATTTGTCAGCTGTGAATCCCCTGCTTTCTGCCTGTTGATTGATCTCCAGGGGTTGCAGCCTAACATGTTAATAAGCTCTTAGATCACCTATCAGTGGAAAAGGTAATTTAATTAAGTGAGATGTGAGAACAGTGCTGCTTTTGCAGTGGTCACCTTGTTTGCAGTCTGTACTGCACACTGAGTGCCAGGACTGTTAGTTCATATAGTACAAACTTTAAAAAAAGTATTGGAAATCTGTATTAACTTAACCTGAAAGAGTTTCAAGAAGCATTGGGCACTTAATAACTTGTATTTTATTTCAAGACATTTAAACAAATGTCCAGTCCTTAGGAATCAATAGGAAATGAAAATGAGTAATAAAGCTCAAACTACGTACTTGAGCAACAAACACAACTTTAACCAAATAATGACATAAGTATTCTGCAGATGGATTTAAACATGAAATGAGCTAAGTGACTATTTGGACATCAACAGTGGTATTCCTTAGGAATGAGAAATTACTAGATCAAAAATATAAATAGTCTGTGTTCTTCAATTTTGAAGTTGGTTGGACTTCTTCTTCTGCAGCATGTTTTGGGGGTGTAAGTAACTAAGGCTTCTTAATATAAACCTGAGCATCTAAGTTCTGCATTCTGGCCTGCCAGTGAGTTGAAAGTTTTGTTTCAATGGTGGCCATTGGCCCAAAATAATGCAATTTGAAGTTCCAGCCCTTTTTTAGCTTGCATGGAAATTATGTATTCCAAGGCAGAGTTGAGCTTTAAAGAAGTGTCTTGGTTTGAAAGAC
>VXAC01003444.1:0-17178 GCA_013399225.1 Rhipidura dahli
CCCCCAGGCCATGCTGGGAATGCAGAAGCGGAGGGTGATGTGTCCCCTGTGCCCTTCCCAGCCCATTTCCTGCTCCCAGTCCTGTCACTGCTTTGTCCGGGGGTTGTGAGCAGGCTGGGATGGCAGGGCTGCTCCATGGGGGCACTGCCAGGTGCTCCCAGTGCCCCCAAACTTGTGGATTCCCTATGGGTCCGTCTGGGCACTCCCAGTGTTCACCAAAGCCCAGGGTCCATCTACAGATTGGTCTGGGACTCCAAATGCCCACCCAAGCCCTTTAGATCCACCTGAGGACTCCCTGCCCACTGCCATCCAGGATCCACCACACTTATGAGACATTCTGGGACCAGATCAAATTCCATTCATAGATTCACATCTGTCTCACTCATCCCTGATCCCTGAGAGGCAGGAAAACACTTTCGAGTGGCTTCTCCCCCAAACATCTTGCCACTCCCTGTGATGGGATCCCTGTGGGATTTTAGGCTGGTTTATCCCTGTATTGGTAAGGGCCTGCTCCTGCAGCCTGTCCAGCCCCTCGGGATGATCTGTACAGGCCAAAGTCAGAAATTGCCTCAGAGTAGCAGCTTGAAGTCTCAAAGTGTTTTCTCTTGCCATGTGTCCCTCCTGTCCCTGTTCCCTGCAGGGAGATTGTGCTGGCCTCACACCTGAAGCCTCTGGAGAAGAAGGACAGGCTGGGACAGAGGAGGAATGTACTGTGGAATCCCTGTGCAGCCCCGGCCCAGGCAGCGCCCACCTGTGCTGTGGAGATCCCACAGGTGAGGCTGCCAGGGCCTCGTCCACAACTGGAAATTACTCTGGAATCATCTGGGTGTTAATTGGAATGCAAGAGTTACTCAGGACTCACTCTGGATGTGAGCCAGCCCTCCTGGGCCTCTGGAATATCGGGGTTTGGATCAGCACAGGGTCAGGCTGGGCCCCTTCAGGAAAGGTCTGCTCCATCCCTGTGGGAACGAAGGCCTGGCTGCACACCCTGGGCCCAGAGCTCCCAGTGCCTCCCACGGTGGGCAGGAACAGACTGTGGGAGCCATCCCTCCTGGCTGGGAGCAGCTCCCAGCTACCAGCAGCTGCAGCCTGGGATCCAGAGGCAGGGCTGTGCACCAGGATCCTCCCTGGAACAGCCTCTGGCTGCAGAGATCCCCTGAGCACAGCCAGTGCTTTGCCCGTGGTTTAGTGATCATGGAAAAGGGCTGGGCTGGGTTAATCCTGCTGCCTGAGGAGCTCACTGAATCCCTCAGTGGTGGGAAACAAGGACAGGACATTTTCTGTCCAGGTCATTTGTGACTGGAGTCACCTTGGTCCTGCCCCGGCCATGGGCTCTGTCCACACTGGCGTCCTGGTCACGGGATGTTCCCCATGGATGTTTCCCATGACCAGGCAATTTCATGGATTGCCTTACAAACAATCCCATGGATTGTTTATGATGCTGGATTTCCCTGACCTGTGTTTATTGCAGGATCTTTTCCAAGTCTCTTGGGTAGCTTTGTGCTTTGTTGGGCTGAGCAGTGATCTCCCCAGGCAAATCCTGCTCCCAGTCCCATCAGCACCAGGCTCAGATCTCCAGAGCTTTTCCCACTGTGCTCAGCCCCAGCTGATGTCCCTTTGCCTTATTCTCAAGCTGTAGAAAAGCTGCACATTTGCCTCCTCCTTCAGCTTGTCTGTCAGTGGGGATGGGCTCAGCAGTTAATTAGAGCTGGTATAAAATAGGATTTCCTTTATCTGGGAATGCCACTTGGAGCTCAGCTCTCAACCTCTGCTCTGCCACTGCCCCATCAGCCAGCTGGTTCCAGACAGGGCATCTGCACATTTTCTGGGGTTTGCGTCTCCCACCTTTTCCCTGCCACTCCATGGGTTTGCCTTTCAGTGCTCAGAGTGTCCTGCCCTGATCTCCATGAGATCCCTTCCCAGGCAGTGCTGGTGGATCTGGGCTGGGCAGACGGTCTGACCATGGTCACTCCATGGCCATCTGTGTTCACAGTGGGTGTCACATCCCATCCACACTTCCCTGGAGTTTCCTGCTTTCTCGGGGCTCAAGGCACCTGGCATTTCCTTGTCTTCCCGTTTTCCCCCTCAGCTGCTCCTTGTGCTACCCAAGCCCCTGGTAAAAACATCTTGGCTGTCCCTGGGCTGATCAAGGTGAGGGGATCAAAGTCTTCAAGAGGGAACAAAGCAAAAGGAACTGAGTGACTCCTTTCTCCTTCAGGAACTGGATCAGCTGCCCACAACCGCTGCAGAATTTCACAGAGATTGGCGCAGATGCTTGAAAAGTGGGACAGAGAAATACCAGTTTTTGCTGGAGCTCGGAGGGGAGGCCTTGGGCAGGATCTTCCAGGCTGATGTGGGCTTTGGCCTCCTGGGGGAATTCCTGACAGTGCTGGCAGAGAACATCCATCCTGGAGACAGAGCTGCCATCCTTCAGATCCTACAGAGCCTGGCGGGCACCAAGCGCTTCAGGCTGAATGTGGCTCTCCTGAGCCAGCCAGAGAAGGAGAGCAGCCGGGGTTTGTTCAGGAAGCTGCAGAGCAGGGACTGTCAGGCTGCTGGCCAGCCCAGCAGCCCGGCCAGCTGTGAGGCAGAGGGGGAAGCCCATCCTGTGGAGACCCACTTGGAAAAGGAAACCGAGGAGGAGAAGACAGTGGTGGAGCTGATGAAATGTTACCAGGTCAGCTGAGGGAGCAGGAGCACCAGGATTGAGCAGAAACAGGGTGAAAGAGGCTCAGAAAAAACTCAGAGCTTGCCTTTGGCATCACCCAGAACACAAGTTCTGCACAAATAAAGTTCAGCTCCCAAGCTGTGGTGTGTGATCTCTGAGCAGGGTGTCCTTATGGATGGGTAAGGAGAGTCTGGGATGAGGAGAAAACCAAGGGAAAGAAAACACTGGGTGGCAGTTTTGAAAGAGAAAGCCATACCCAGATAGTCCCTTCCCTCTTCCACCCCTGTCCATGGTCACTGAGGGTATTTAGGAGATGCAATTGATGACAGTGACAACTGTCAGGTCCATTTTTTTCCCAAACCCTAGGCAGCAAACGGCAGTGTCACCCCAGCAGACTGGAGCCACCAACTCCCACCTGCCCCAGAGAAACCAGCAGGCACCTGATGGCAGCATCCAGGTTCATCTCCAAGGCCTGGCATGGGAATATTGGGCTTTGTGGCACCACCTGAGGGGACATGTGTGTCCCTGCACTCTGCTGTGCTGCCATTCCTCCTGCCTTTGCACACTGAGGGCAGCTGAGGGCTGGAGACTTCAACAAAAGAAGATCCTGGAGTTACCCAAGGTCAGGATGGAGGATTTTGATACCAGAAGAGCCCCGACACAGCAGTCACAGCTCTGGTGGGAACAGGCATGCTGCTTGAGTGGTGCCAAGGCTCAGGGTGAGGATGGCAGTGCTGGGAGCAGCCTGCTGCATCCCCACCTCCTGGGAAAGGCAAAATCCCTGGGGCTTGGTGGGAAAACCTGGGAGAGATGCAGTGAAGCAGAGATTGAATGGTGACAGGATGGGGCTGTGAGAGCCACTGGGACCCTTTCCAGGTCAGCCAGGTCATGGTGTGACCTGAGCTGCCAGGAGCTGAGATGAGGCGCCAGGCAGGGTCCGTGATGAGCTTCGTCATTATCATCATCATCATCATCATCATCTTCCTCCTCGCCCACATGGGCATCCAGGCATGGTCCACAGTGAACAAACCTGGGCTTCATCATCATCATCATCTTCATCATCCTTGCCCACGCAGGCTGCTGCTGGTGGGTGCTCAGGAGCCTGTCCAGGATGCAGCATCATCCCCACGGGGCACTCAGACACCCCGGGCCCTCCCGTTGGAAATTCCCGATGTTCTGGCCATCAGCAGTTGAACACTGCCAAGTCCCCGCTCTCCCTCCCCTCAGGGCAGGAGTTGGCCAGCAAGGACTGATGTGGGAAACTCCCTGTGCTGGCACAGCTCAGTAGGGACAGGCAGGGTTTGACACAGCCAGGGTTTGCTCCAGGTGGGATTTCACGGCACCAGGATTTGTTCCTGGCCCTGCTGCTGGTTGGCAGTGGGGGTTAAAGCTCAATAAAGCCCTTTTCAAAAGAAAACTTGGAACTGGTGCAAGAGGCTCTGGCCAAACTCTGTAGAGTTCTTCATCCGCACCAGTGATTTATTAGCTGCTTTTCTAAGAGGCTGCTAAAAGCATCCACCAAACTATTTTGATCCAATTAATACTTGCTTTTCTCACCCTTTTTTGCCTTGTTTTCCTTGTTGAGAACTGTGTGTCCCAAACCCTTTAGTGTTCCTTTTGAGCTCCTCAGCTGGAGCAAACCTTTAAATTTTTGTTTAAGTTTTTGTTTTGGTTTTTTTTTTTACTTTTGAAGGAAAAAATATTTTTCAAATTAATCTGGTGTTTTTCTTCATAAATGGCTGCTTTCAGGGTTTTTTAACTCACCCGACTCAGCACAGAGTTGGGAGTCGATGTTTGTGCCTGACAAAGTTATCTTGAACACCCCCCAAAGGTGGTGACATCTCTGCAGGGTTTCGGTGGACATTTCATCCTCAGCACGGAGCAGGATTTGCCCTCCAGGCTCATCTCCTTTTTCTGAGAATGTGGCTTGAGGATTTCAACAAAAATCCCTCTGTCCAGGAGGGCACTGAGGGTCCCAGCGATGCTCTGGCACTTGAACCGTGTCGATGATGTGCAGGATCCCAAATCCACCCTAAGACCCAGCAGCTGCAGGAGCTTCCCAGGGACTGTGTGGGGAAGGAGCTGGGCTTGAGGGTGAAGGACCCCGAGCAGATCCCTGATTCCCATCCTGGGAAGGGGATCTCTCCTACCCCACTGCCGGCTGTGGGGGGCTATCCCTGCACCCCTCCCCTCTGTTCAGTCCCTCGTGGGTGTCGGCCCCTGGAGTGTGTCCCTGCCCTGGGGCTCAGCCCTGAGCACGGCCCCCTGCAACTTTAGGATTGGCTTGGGCTCCCAGAGGTCCCCACTGCCCAAAATCCCAAAATCCCACAGCGCTGGCTGTGGAGAGGCAGATGCAGGCACGGCCAGGGAAGCTCAGTGTGTTCATTAGCTTTATTCTCATCCCGAGCTGTGGCGGCGTTAGTGCATTAATTCAGTAGCAAGGGAGGCTGCTCGGGTGTCCCAGCCCAGCACCACCCCCCTGCATTCCCACCCTGGGCACCACCCAGGGCTCCCATAACACCTCCTGCCCTGGGAATGGCAGCTGTGGGACTGGGTGCTGTTTCTGGAGTCAGAGCAAAGCTGCTCAGCACCTGACCCGGGGGGGAGGGCACAGAGGGGACAGAGGGGATGGCACCCAGCTGTGTGCTCCTCCCAAAGGCTGGCAGGGCACGGGAAGTGTTGCTGGGTCACTGTTCCTGTGTCAGGTGGTATCAGGCAGGTCCTGCTCGTGGTCAGTGGCTGCAGTGAAGGTGGGGACGGGGCTGCGGGCGAGCACCGGGCTGGGCAACGTGCTGGTCTGGGGAAAGATGAGTGGGGGACAGGGCCACATGCAGCCCAGGGACAAAGGATTCCTTCCAATCCCATCCTGAATGCCCATGGAGGGGGTGGGCTCAGGCTCTGTATGGGGCAGGGACTGTGGCTGGGACAGCCCCAGTCCCCAGAGCCCCTGGCTCCCAGTGTGACCCCCAAGTGACGAGACTCCCCTGTCACTCCTGGGTTGCAGGTGGCACCCTGTGCTGTGAGACCCTCACAAGTGCCCCGACACCTTCCTCCTCCTCCTTCTCTGCACCCCTCTTGTCTCCATTTTCACCTGCAAGGGACTCCCCAGCCAGAGGGCTGTGGGTCACCCCTCATCACGAGCCATTCAGGTCTGGTTTTTCCCCATCTGTGTTGGGGACACCTTGGTGGTGGTCACCCAGTGGGGTCAGGACAGCCCCCCGGCTCTGTGCCAGGAGAAGCCCTTGAGGCCACTGTGTAGCCCCACAGCTCACCCCAGACACCCCATCACCCTCAGGAACCCCCCCCCCCGATCCCCATTTTGTCATCCCTTGATGCCATCCCAAGATCATCCTGTCTCTCCACCCACCCTCTTCTTCCTTCTGCCCCTGCCTCCCAGCTGAGCTCACACAGTGCTTGGTGACAGGGAAATGTCCCTCTCCAGCCGGTACCTCGCACCCTGCATCCCCCGCCCGAGGGTGCTCAGGGTCTGGGTGCACTGGGGAGATCCGGGGAGGTCTCCCAGACCAGAGAGTGGATGCAGGGAGATGCTCTTGGAACCACCGTGCTGTCTGACGGTGCACGGAGATCGAAACAGGACGGATTCTGTCCCTGGAGGCCCAGGATGCGGCAGGAAGGGCTCACCCCGGGCTGCGGGAATGCGGCGGCATCGCGGCAGGGAGCTCGGCTCTAGCCGGACCCGCTGGACTCCGCCGGGTGCTGCCCGGTCCGACGGGTGCTCTGCTGGCTGCCAGCCCCTCACGGGGTGCCACCGGGCACGGGGGCACGTGGGAGAGGCGAGGGCTGCACGGGAGGGAGATGACCCCCCCCCGAAGCGCCACCGGTCCCTCCCCTGCCCCGTGCCCGGGAGCTGCCGGGCTGCGGCTGCCGCGGCTCCCCCGCCCTACGGCAGCTCCTTGTGCTCCTGCTTGGTCTCCTTCAGCACCTGGGCGTGGAGGCAGAGGCACTGTCAGCCGGGGATCGGGCTCTGAAGGAGCTTGGGGACAAGGACAGGGGTAGGGACAGGACAATTTTCGCTATGAGCTGCCAGCCTTAGCTCCTCCATGACCCAGAGCCGGATCATGCCATGCTCTCAGGGATCGCTGGCTCTCTGCCTGGGCTGCTCGTGGGGCTCGGGGATGGTGGCCCCATGTGCAAGTCCCTTGGGGACACCCTGTGGGGAGGTGGGGATGGAGCATGGGTGACACAAATGAGGATTTCCCACCTCTCCATCTCGGGTCTCCACAGTTTTGACCACGATGCTCCTCTTCACATGGGCTTCTGACACAGATTTGGTGTCCAGGCTGGTCTCTGGGGGACATGGGCAGGACAAGGCAGTGACACCCTGCCCAGGGCATGGCCCTTCCAGCCACACTCAAGAGTGAATGGGTTGGGCTGGAAAACTCTGAACCATGAGAGACAGGAGCCCTGGGGACACAACTGGCCTCAGGGACATGGTTGGCCTTGGAGATGTGGCAGGCTGTGGGATCTGATGAGTCTTGGGGACACAGGTGAGCTGTGGGGACAGCTGGGGACATTTCTGACCTTGGAGATGTTGTTGACCATGGGGACATGAGTCAACAACTCATGGGGATGTGATTGAGCTTGGGGGCAGGGTTGTCTTTGGGGACACAGTTGTCACTGAGGAACACAGTTGTCCTTTGGGGATGTGATCATTGAGGACATGCTGATGTGATCAGTCTTGGGGACAACATTGGCCTTGGGGACATGTTCAGCCTTGGGGATATGGCCATGGCACCCTCCTCCCCGCACCCTGGGAGAACCCAGGAGCCCTGGTTCCCTGATATTTCTAGAAAAACCTCCTGATCCCTCTGAATGGGGCAAGGAGGGCCAAGGTGTCATCTCCTGCCACAGAGCCCCCAGAAGCCACCCCTGTTTGTGCCACCATCCCACTCCCCCTTCCCATGCGTGGGCGCAGCCTCACCTCGGATCTGCAGGTTGGAGAAGCTCTGCACGGGGATGGTGATCCTGTGGGCCAACGGGAGCATTGGGAGGAGCATGAGGTCCTGCTGCCCCCCACCTCCACCTGGAGCAGGGCTGGAGGATGGTCTCCAACCCAGCTGGACACCCCAGAGGGACCTCGAGGACTTGGGCTTGGTTTGGGGCATGGCTGGGGTGGGGTGAGGGGCAGGATGGAGCCATCACCTGCTCTCCTCGCCCTCCAGCAGCTTGCGGTATGTGGTGATCTCGATGTCGAGGGCCAGCTTGACGTTGAGCAGGTCCTGGTAGTCCTGCAGGTGCTGGGCCATCTCCTCCTTGAGGCTGCGGATGTCCTCCTCCAGACGCACCACCGTGTCCTGGTAGCCGGCCGTCTCCAGGGCGTAGCGCTCCTCCAGCTCCCGCAGCTGCCTCTCCAGGGACTCGTTCTGGGGGGCCACAGGGGGCCGTGACAGCCTCCATGGCCACCTTCTCCCGGGAGCAGGGGGGTCTCCCCAGTGCCCATCCATCTCCCACCCTTGGGGACCAGCCATTCCCCTGGCTTTGGGTGGCGGTCCCGCCAGGGAACCCCCTGGTGGTGACAGCTCCCCGAGGCCGTGTCCCCTCTCTCACACTCCACAGCTGTCACCTACCACGCCCCGCAGAGCCTCCAGGTCACAGGTGAGGGCCTGGAGCTGGCGCCGGTACTCGTTGGCCTCCTGCTTTGCCACCCTCAAGGCCTCAGCGTGCCGGGCAGCTGCGTCCGTCAGATCTGCAAACTGGGACAGGGGACATGTGCCATGGGGTGGGACCACAGGACAGGAATGTGTTCTGGTGGCAGACGGTGTGGGAACACAACCCTGCTCTGCCCCACAGCAGGGACATGGCCCCAGGAACACGTGACAAGGAGAAACATCCCTGGCACAAGTGGGGACAGCAGAGCTCCCAAACCCCGCACACCACCGAGGAGAACCACCCAACCCTGGGTGACCAACCCTGGCCCCGAGATGGTGACACCCCAGGAGGGGGCAGCCAGGCCACCCATCTGTGGGGCAACCAGCTCCCACCACACCTTGGACTTGTACCACTCCTCGGTCTCCTGGACGTTGCTGGCGGCCATGGCCTCGTACTGGCTGCGGATGTCGCGCAGGGCGGCCGTCAGGTCCGGCTTGCTTGTGTCCACCTCGACGTGCACCCGCTGCCGGGCCAGCTGCTCCTGCAGCTCCCGCAGCTCCTGTGGGGACAGGGGGGTCAGGGCAACCCCTTAAGCCCCGGGACCCCCAGCCCCAGAGCAGAGTTACCTCCTCGTGGACCTTGCGGAGGAAGGCGATCTCGTCCTGCAGGGTCCCCACGCGCCGCTCCAGATCCAGGCGAGCCAAGGCAGCATTGTCCACGTCCTGTCACCGTGGGGAGACAGGAGGGACTGTCCCAGCTGGCCATCTGGGTCTGCTCTGTCCTGAGCTGCCCAGTCATGTCCATTCCCTCCTGCTCCCACCCAGCCCTGCCTCTCTCTTCCCATTGAAGCATATCCCAGTCCCTCACTGCCTGCTCCTGCCATTCCTGCCCATCCATGTTCCATATCTGTCCATCTCTGCCCTCCCCATTCATCCCTGCTCCATTCCTGTCCCATACCTGCCCATTGCAACATATACCAGTCCCTCAGTTCCTGCTCCTGCCCATCCCTGTTCATCCCTTCCTATCCCTGCTCCATCCCTGGCCATCTCTACCCCATCCCTGCCCATTCCCCAGGGAGGCCAAGCTGGGAGCTGAGCCCCTGGGGTGCAGGATGGGGGATGCAGGATCTGGCCCCTGCCCTCACCTGTCTGTAGGCAGCCAGGTTGCTCTCAGCCTCCAGCCTCAGAGTCACCTCGTCCTGCAGCCTGTGTCAGAGCAGAGGCACAGTTACACACCCATGGCTGGTCACTCTCAGCCCACAGACAAGATACCCCTGGGCTGACACAGCCCCACAGCACCGGCACCCCCCAAACCCAGGTCAGCTTGTGTGCCCACCCTGCACACCCCTCACCATCCCCCACTGTTCCCAGGGGTCACCCATACTCCCATCACAATCCTGGTGCACACCCTTCCTTGGCCCCCAGGGCTACCCTGCTCCTGTTTCAGTGGCCACTGTGACCCGTGGGTACACCCTGGTCTCCATCCTGGTCCCAAGGGTCACTCTGGTCCTTGTCACCACCATGGTTCCCATCACCGGAAAGATCCTGATCACCATCCTGGTGTCCATCCTGGTCCCTGCTGCCACTTTGGCTCTAGCGGCCACCTTGGTCCTGGCAGTTACCCTGACACCCATCCCTGGGTCCCCAGGGCTACCCCAAGCTGGACAGTGCCTTACTTCTGCTGGAGGCTGCCGAGGTCCTCGGCCAGGTTGTCTCTCTCCATCTCCAGCCGGGCCTTGGCGGTGGCCAGCTGCTCCACACGGCGCCGCAGCTCCCGCAGCTCCTCCTGGTAGATGTCGGCCGTGCGCGAGGGCTCCTGGTCCCGCGCCTGGTTCAGCTCCACCACCAGCACCTTGTTCTGCTGCTCCAGCAGCCGCACCTTCTCGATGTAGCTGGCGAAGCGGTCGTTTAGCTCCATCATCTCCACCTTCTCGTTGGTGCGCGTCTCCCTGAACTCCGAGTTGAGGGCCGCGGCCAGCGAGAAATCCACCCTGCCCGAGCCCACGCGGGGACCCGCGGGGGGACCCAGCTGGGTGCTGCGGGGTGCCCGGGGCCGGCCCGGGGGGCTGGCGGCGAGCACCCGGTACACGGGGATGGAGGGGCCGAAGCGGCGGCCGTAGGAGGACAGGCGCCGGCTCTCCATGCCGCAGGGATGGGCGCGATGTGCCCGGCCGGGGGTTTTTATGGAGCCCGGGAGCCCCCGTCCCGCCGGCTGCCCGGCGCTGGCCCCCGGCCAGGAGCCAGCGGTCCGGCGCGGCGCCAGGCTGTGGAGCCCGGCGGGATGGCTGTGCCCTGGCACCCAGCCCGGGCACCGCGGCACAGCCCCTGCCCACCGCTGGCCCCTGCACGGGGCACTGCAGGGTTCGGGGAACGCACCAGGGTGGGGACAGAGCAGTGGCCACGGGCACCCCGTGGGTGGGGGCTGTGTGGGAGGCTGGCTGTGATGCCGTGGGGCACTGAGGGTGCAGGGTGAGAGATCCACACAGAGTACTTGTGATATCCGCACAGGTGTAGAGAGATCTACAGAGATCCCACGCGTGTCGGCCACACAGATGCACAGAGGGCTCTGCAGGAGGGATGCCCACACCCCCACTCGAGCACGCACACACCCGCAGCGGTGCCTGGCCGTGTCCGCACGCACCCACCCCTCCCTGCCCTGTGTACACACAACCCGCATGCAGTGCAGACACACAGGTGCCTGCCTTGCACACGCGTGTGCACGTACAGCGTGCTCAGACACACACACACAGCGCTGCTTCCTCTGAACACTCATACACCCCCAGAGTGGCCCCTCTGCCCTCCATACACACATCACACACAAGCACAGCACACGGAGCACATCCAGGCACACCCACACACACGTGTGCACCCCTCCATGGTCCCTGTGTCACAGCCCCCCCAGCATGAGCCCTGGCACAAACAGCTCAACACCAGCCCCCCAGAGCCCATCACCCCAGCCTGGCCATGAGGGCAGGCTACTAATTAAGGCTGGCTGTTAATTAAGTGGTTGGAACCTCCTAAGCCCTTCCCATCCCAATGGGTCTGTGAAAGCACTGGCTGGCCCGGTCCCCATCCCAAATCCGGGTAGGTGTTTATCCCACACAGCTGAGTGTGCACGGCCATGTCACTGGCCACACATGCACTGAATTTGGGGGGCCTTCTGCCCCTGGGGGCACATGGCAGAGGGTGGTGGTGGCCAGGACTGGGTGCCAGGGGCTTTCCAGAGCAGCTGAAAGGGGCTTTGTGCAGAGCCAGAGCCGTGGCACAGCCGGGAGGGACCTTTGTGCCAGGGCACGGCACTGCCGGGAAACACCGGGGGTTGGATCCAGGGGCGGGCACGGGGCCACCGCCAGCTCTGTCCCTCCAAGTCACAACATAATGGCCACAAACTGGGGCATGGATGGGTCTTGGGCACGGCCCGGGAAGGGATGAGGTTGTTCTGGGGACATGGGGACATTGAGCGACACGTGATGGCACCAGGGTGGGCATCCCAAGAGGCAGCTGGGGTGAAGCTGGGGGACAGGGGCGTTCCTGGGACTCTGCTGCAGGGACAGACACAGGGATGGGAACAGGGATGGAGACAGGGATGGGGACCGGCCTCGCCGCTGGCAGTAGATGGCAGCCGATGGCCGGGAAAGGCTCCTGCCTGCCGTGGGACGGGGACAGCCCGCCACCAACAGTGACCAACAGTGGGTGGGGAGGGCTGTGGCAACGGCTGTGTCCCTGTGGGTGCAATCTGGGGAGACCCAGAGCCACTGGGGACCATACTGGTAGGACTGGTGGGACTGGAGCAGCTGCCACATCCTTCTTTAATCCCCAGAAGCTCCCTGTCCCCAGCCAGCCCCGTGTTCCCCCGGCTGTCCTGAGCTGGTGTCACCAGCAACAGGCCGGGGTTGTGCCCACAGAAATTCCAGGTTTGGGACACCTACGCATCCCCTCGTGACTCCTGCGTCCCCAGCCGGAGCGGTGGCATCCCTGGGGACACGCGCTGTGTGACAGCTCTGGGGACGGGGAGCCTCCGTGCCGGGGGTGCACAGCGGGGTGCAGGGGGGACAGAGCGGGGGCTGGGGAGCTTTGGGGTTCTGTGTGGGTACCCGTTGCTCCCCGGGGATTGATTCTCTCCCAGCTCCCACGCAGCGGGATCAAAGCGGGGGAAGCTGCTACTGCCGGCAGCGGCGGGAGGCTGAGCTGGGCTCTGCCCCTCCTCCTCCTCCTCTTCCCCGGCCCCCCTTAATGAGACAAACGAGCTGGGAGCGGGCTGGGAGTTTTAATTGGAAGCTTCCAGGCTCAAGGAGACAAAGGTGACATCAGCTGCTGGTGGGCAGGGAAGGAGCCAGGAGGAGCCGGTGACCCCGGCCCCGTGGGACAGCAGCACAGCCGGAGCTGTCCTGGTCCCGGCCCTGCTCCTGCCCCTGCTCCCGTCACCACCGAGGGTGGCTGTGAGGAGCTGGGGCAGGGAAGCGGACGTGGCAGTGCCAGAGGTGCCCTGGCACGGCAGGAAGGGTGTCACAGAGGTGGTCCCTGGGTCAGGTGCTTGGAGGTCTCTGTCCCAGGGTGGGAATGTCACAAGGGTGGCAGTGATGGGGTTGGAGCAGGGGGGAGAGACAGAATGAAACCTTTCCCTCATCACTGTACACTGCCTGGTCCCAGGAGGGCAGGTGGCTCCCCCACCCCTCGCCTGCACTCTGGGACACTGAGCAGGGTGCCCAGACCACCCCCAGGCCCAGAAGAAGGTTCAGAGGCACCCACAGGACCCTGGGATGATGGAGATGGGGCAAAGCCACAATGGAGCCCAACCCCGAAGCAAGAGCCTTTTCCAGACCAGCTCAGCTGGGAGCTGCTCCTGAACCCCTGTTCCCCACATGGGAACTCCTGTGGGAGCCCAAAGGGGAGCTGTGGGAGGGGTTTGGGGGGCCAAAAGGGGGTGCAGAATAATTGGGGAAGCTGAGGTCTAAGGGGGTGTCAGGTTGTGAGAGAGCAGAAAAGGGACAGTGTTGTAGGGGAAGCTGTGGGAACCCAAATTAGGTTCAGGCTCATAGTGGATTCTAAGGGGGCACTGGCTGGGGTTGGCACAGGGAGGTGGGGAGGCAGAGCCCAGGGGGGTCTCTGAGGCCTCTTCCAGCCTGGGGATCTCTCTCTCACACTGCACCCTCCAGCTGAACCCACCCCCACCTCAAGGAGTGCATGAGGACCCAGACCATTGGATCTGGAGCTGTGTCCTCCAGCAGCTCCATGACCCCATCCCAAGCAGCTGCAGGAATGGGGAAACACAGCAGCAACCTCAAAATGCACAGCCTGGAACTGTTCTGTGCCTCCACCGGTGCTGAGAGGGGCTGGGAGTCCTGGGGACACAGGGGTGTGGAGGTCCCAGGTGCCTCCTGGCTGGCCCAGACGTGGCCTCGAGCTGCCACGGGCCCGAGAGCTGCCGGGTGCCTCGGCCCCAGTGCCCGGGGCTGCTCGGCCTCGGGGTGTCCGGCTGCTGTGTCCAGCTGCTGATGCGGCCCCTGCCTGTTCTCCCCCAGCCCACGTCACCAGAGCAGCTCCTGAACATGTTGGCCAAGGGCAACAAAAACCGGGCCCAGCGTCACACCAAGGCCAATGCCGCCTCCTCCTGCTCCCACGCCATCTTCCAGGTGAGGGCTGCTGCCTCTGGCCTCGCTGCCACTGCTGCTGGAAACGGGGCTGGGAAACTGCCAGCACCAACATGCCAGGGCTGTCCCCCTCAGCACTGAGCTGGGAATTTCGCTCCCCAGGGGCTCTGTCCATGTGCTCTCTGGTTTCTCGGTGCAAAGCTGCCAGTGGATTTCAGTTCCAGCCAGGCCCTTGCCCGAGTTCTCAGGGCTGTCACGGAGCAGACAGAGGCTCTGGCTGTCGCTTCAGCCTGAGCCTGGTGCCTCAGCCCTGGCTGCTTGCAGGGGAGCAGCCCAGGTGTCTGCAATGCTTTTCCAGCCAGCTCCCAGCTGGGCTCGTTGCTGGGCCCTGGATTCCTGCCTGCACGAATCCCTGAGCTGTGCTGGAAACCTGCCCTTCCCACTGCCAGCTCTGCCTCCCAACACGCAAACCACGGCCTGGGGAGGATACAGGAGCAGTCCTCAGCTTACAGCACCTCTGTGGTGCTCCAGTCCGTGCAGGGGTTGCTCCTGGTGGGGCTGAGGGGATTACAGGCCTGTGGGGGAAGCATGTTTTATTCCACTGGGAGATTTTTAGGGATTCAGAGGGGAGGGCCTGGAGCAGTGCTTCCAGGTGAGTCTTGGTGCCTGTGTCCCTCTTGGCCTGCCCCAGCCCTGGGCTTGGCACCCACAACCAAACTGGTGCCTCCCTGGGGACACTGTCAGGCTCTGTCTGGGGGCTGAGTTCAGTGGCAAAGTCCACAGGGAGAGTCAGGCCTGGAGCTACCTGTGTGTGAGCCCATCCCGGCTCATGGTGGGCCTTTGGGTGGCTTTGTTGCCCTTCAAGGACCCAACCAGCTGTACCCCACTCCATCTCTGAGTGTAGGAGATGCAGATTGTTTTCCATAGCTCTGTCCCTTCCTGCTTTCCTTGACTTAGGTTCTCATGTCATCTCCAGGTGTTTGGCTCACCATCATTGACGTGGTTTGAGTGCCAGAGCATTGCTGGGACCCACAGTACCCTCCTGGACAGCAGGATTTCTCCTGGGAATGCTGAAATCCTCAAGTCACACCCTCAAACAAAGGAGATGAGCCTGGAGGGCACATCCTGCTCCCTGCTGGAACCCTGCAGAGATGCCACCACCTTTGGAGGACGTGCAAGATAACTCTGTCAGGCACACACATTGACTCCCAATTCTGTGCTGAGTTGGGTGAATTAAAAACACCTCAAAAGCAGAGATATTTCTGAAGAAAATCGCCAGATTATTTGGAAAAAAATTCTTTTCCCTTAAAAAAACCAAAACCAAATGCTGAAAAAAATGATGAAACCAAAATATACGAAAACCTCACACTGGAAATTCCCAATGTGAGGGTGATCCAAGGCGTCCGAGTGTCCTGTGGGATAGCTGCTATGACCTGGCCCGTTTCCTGAACGCCTGACAGCCATAGCGGCTCACGTGGATGAGGAAGAAGATGCCGGTGATGATGGCAAAGCTGATGCCCACAGCTCTCATGACGAAGATGGACTCGGGGTCAGTGGGGCTCCGCTGGCGCCGGGGCTGGAAGGTGACGGTGAGCTGGAAGCCGGCCACCAGCTCACCCTCCCGCCAGCCGAAGTAGGTGGCTCTGTCCCTCCTGCGCACTCGCTGGAGGTGCAGGTGGTTCCCGTGGTCGATGAAGACCCTCATGTGCTTCCTGACCCCCACGAGGTAGTGGGAGCGGTAGAGTCGGACGGAGCCCTTGTCCCAGGCCACGGCGTGCTCAGGCCGCGCTCCCGGGCACTTGATGACCAGGTCACTTTGGGAGGGCTGCCTGTGGTACTGGATGGGCACACGGGGCAGCTCGGGCTTCTTGCCCAGCTTGTACACGATGTTGGAGATGGACTGCACACCCTCCTCGGGGACTTCCTTCTCTGGGCAAGGGGCCAGGCAGCTCCGGATGGCCACCTCGGGGCTCCGGAGGTGGATGAGGCGCCGGAAGTGTGTGGGCACAGCCCTGGAGCCGCAGGAGGTGACGTTGGGCAGTGCTGTGCGGTACCGGGGGCTCAGCTGGGCACTCTGCACATAGCAGAGCCCGATCCGCCGCTGCTCACCCCGCACCCCGCAGCGGTCACAGCTGGTCCAGTCCCAGAAGGTGGTGAAGAGGGTGAATTCCTTCTTTGTGTAGTCCTTTTGGACATGCTGGTCATTATCCAGAAAAGCCACTGTGATCTGCCTGGTGGGCTGCACATCCATGTCGTAGCCATAGAAGAAGAGCCCTTCCTTGGTGCCGCACAGGTAATGCCCCGAGTCCCTGACCTGGGCTCGGAACACGATCAGACTGAACATGCGGATGCTGAAGCGCTTCAGGAGGTCACTGCCCGTGCGGACGTGGCTCGAGTCCACAACCACGGTGCCATTGAAGTCCGTCAGCACCGTGGTTTCGTGGCTGTGCAGGTTCTTCTGGAAATACCAGACAACAGAGGAGGCCTCCTCGGGCTTGCACTTGCAGGGCAGCTCGAAGGTCATGTCCGCCAAGTATGCGACATTCTCGAACAGCAGGAAGGCAGGACACGCCATCTTCTTGAACACATCCCCTTTCTTCTCAATGGCAAAGGCCTGGAGAGCAACCACCAGGGAGAGGAGGATGGCGGCTCCCAGCAGCCTCGTCCCCATCATTCCGGGTGGTCTCTGGCCCAGCAGAACTCACCCAGCCCAGCCAGGGATCTGCTGGGAGCATCCTGCCCTGAAAGAGCCCAGCCTCTGTCACCCACTCTGGAACCCACCTGTCCCCAGCAGCTCTGGAGCGTTGTCACCCTGGCAACCATGGAGCTGAGCTGGGAGCAGTGGAACCCCCGACATGGTTTGAGTTGGATGAGAACTGAGAGAGGATCTCTAGTTGTAGTGGTTTTATGGTCAATTTATGCACTGTTCCCTGGTTTCTTTTCTGTGAGATAAACCATTAGGAGACAGCAAAGCAGGCACACAACTTATATGCTATGATAAAGTTTATTAACAGACCTAAGAGAAAAGGAAAGAAAAAAACCAATCAGAACACACAGCCAGAACTCCTCTTCTTCTCCCTCCCCCTCTTTCTCCTCTCCCTCAATCCATGTTGCAGTTCTCAAGGAAAAGAAAAGGGTTTCTTCCTGCTTAAGTGGTTTTCCGAACTGCCACCTCCTGCAGCAGAAACAATCTGCAGTAATGTAAAGTCTCTTTTTTCCATAAAACCCTCTCGCGGTTCCTTCAATTCTAGAACATGGGCCAGCCCATGGGGGTATTACTCTTTCGGATGAGTAATTGTGGCTCGAAATT
>VXAC01003461.1:0-23505 GCA_013399225.1 Rhipidura dahli
AAGAGAAGAGAAGAGAAGACATGGAATGCTGTCTGGTCAGAAGCCTAGTTAGCTTACACAGCGTGGGGAAGGAGGGGAAATTAATGGTAAGATAAAGCTGTATTGCTTCAGCTGTCACTTCAAATCCAAAGCTTAAATTTTCCTGTCAACTATATAAAATCCACTCAGCACAACTATCTCTAGATTCTGCAAGTCTGTTTGGAGAATTTCTTTATACTCACATAAGATAATGTCAGAGGCTACAAGACGAGAGCAGGACTGGTTTTACGTGACACCCTTCCTCTGGTTCCATGCAGGTGCTTTGTTGCGAGGTGGGGAAATTTTAAAGCTCACAGGGAAGATGGAAACCAATTGTCTTTTCCCAAGAATGAGGAACAGATTAGAAAATAGGCTGCACCAGTGTAGGGAGGACTCTCGGGCCCTAAATGTGTGTTTTTAGGGCCCTAAATGTGTGTTTTTAGGGCCCCATGCCTGTTGAATGGGACAGGCTGGGGAGGCAGTGGGAGCCCTTGTTCTCTGCCAGTGGGACAGGAGGGGATAGGGTGATGCAGGGGACCCTGGTGCACCTGCACCTGGTTCCTGGGGGGTTTTAGCAGCCAGTGAGTGGCCATTCATGACCCCCAGGCATCCCCACCAGAGCGGAGGCAGCTGAGCAGGCGGTGCTGCAGGAGGAGTGGGGTCAGCTGCAGGAGCAGATGTGGTGGAGCTCGCTGAGTGGGATGAACTGGCAGGGGCAGGCATGCAGTGGGAACAGCATGGCTGAACTTGCTATGATGGAGAGGAGAGTGGGGGGATTGAGCTCAGCAGCCAAAAAAACCCCAAACCTCAGCTGTCATCAGGATAAAATAATGAATGTCTGAAAACCAGGCTCGGTAAAGCAAGCATGTTCAGGAAAGCCTGTAACCTCATGCTTGCTTTTAAGCCCCACTGGTACCAAATCAGTGCTGTCCTGAGGAATGGTAGATTTAAGCATGTACTTAAGAGTTTCCTGGATTCGTGGCTCAGGGTGGAGGTGGCTGGTCAGAGCAGCTGCAAGCTGTGGGCATGGATTTTCTTCCCATGGCTGTGGCTGCGGAGGAGCAGAGCTGAGCCTGCTCAGAGTCAGCTCCGAGTTTTGATATATAATTGCAAGCAATTCTAATCTAGGCTCAGGAAAGCTGAACAGGGGCCTTGTTTACTTTACCCTTCTTATTTTTTCCCCTAAAGGCAAGCAGCCAGGGTTAGGTTTCAGCCTGGTGGTTGCTTGGGCCAATGACGCAAAGGAACAAGGTCTCGTTTTCGCTGTGATGGTCTCTGGGTACTACAGCCTGACTAGCAATGTTAATGAAGTCCCTTAACATAAACACTGCTTTTCTAACACACTCCCTGGGGACATGGAAAAATCCCTCGGCTTCAGCTCAGGAAAAGGCTGGGGCAAACAGAGGCACACAGTGGGTATAATGCACTGGAGGAAAAAGAACTGACTATTTACAACAGGTATAGGCAGTTGTTTAAACATGATCTTTGCCTTGCCTTGTGCCATCCTTGCAGGCAGCAGTGAATTAAACTGATTCAACATTTTGGCTTCTTTGCATTGCCCTCTTAGTCCTAAAGGTGTTGCCAGTTGCTTTGGTGCTCTCCTGGCTCAGTGATTTCACAGAGGTATCAGGTCAGATGTGCCTTACACCAGAAGGGCATTCTGCTCTTCTAACAGGAATTGTTTGACAAACAGAGATTGTCTGCTGTTGTCTCAGGCAAAATGGCACGTGCTGTTTCTAGTGGAGAGAACCTGGAAAAATGGTAAATCATGGAGAAAAGGGTCTTATGTAAGGGCTTTTTAATAGAGGGTTTGGGTTTTTTTTTTTGGGTTAACAATAGTATGAAATACTTCAGAAGTGCAAAACTAATGCAACTTAACAAAAAAAAAAGGTAAAATGAAAATGAGAGAAAAAAATTAAACAGTTTCCAACTGCTTTCAGTTGGAGGAAGCATTTGGATCTGGAACAAAACAAAAGACAGACATTTTTTCCATTGTTCCCTCAAAACTTAAAATTTTATCTTGATGCCAAGCCATCAATTCAAACCTAGCCCAAATTTCAGCTTGGCAGCTGAATTAAAAATAAACCCCTAACCCCTAACTAATGCAGTGTTAGTGCTGAGCTAAAAGGTCTTTCCTGACTTACCCAGACTTAGAATTCACCCCTCTAAATAAAATTCTTCCTGAAGTTTTACCATATGAAGCTTATTCCTCATTCTAGTGAATAATCACTCTCCCCAGGTCAGGTATGGACATCTGTCAGAGCTTCCTGCTTTGATCTCTTCATCTGCACACTGACCACAGTGGGGCAAGACTGAATGTCCTTGTTCCACATATGGAAGTGGAGCATGGGGGTATAACTAGTGTCCTGACATGATGAAAAGCACTAATATCTCCCAACAGAGAAGGCAAAGTTTTAAATGTGAAAGTCACATTATTTCCCTGGTCTCGTACAAATCCATATTTGTATTTTATATATATATATAATTCTTGGAGACTTGGGAGAAGTAGCTAGGCTAGAGTCTCCAGGGTAAGGTGAGTGTCTTTTAATGCCTTGCTGACTGCTGTAGTCTGTCTGGCAAAATTAGGAACAGTCCAGGTTTAAAATAAGGTTTGTTCTTTGGGGATGAGGAGCAGAATAAAAAATGCTGGGGACTGAGAATGGTACAGTCCTTGCTTAACAGCACCCCCATGTCCCTCTCACCTACCCATAGCAATACTCACTGCTGAGCTGGGATGCTGAGGACAGCTGGGTGAGACCAGCATTCCCAGTGCTCCCTCCTGAGCAACGTGCCCCATGGGGATGGGGAGCGTGCAGGAGCCCTTCAGGTGGGGTCATTCCCTGCTGATGAGAGGAAGGGATGTGAAGTCGTATTTGAGGCTATAAGAAGAGGGTGAAGTTTTGAATATGAAAGGACTGATCAGCAGAAGCTAGATTTGTCTGTCCAGTGAGTACTGTGACCCGCAGAGGCTGCAGGTTGTGCTCTGTAAGTTTGTGTGCTGTTTCCAGTCTGAACAAACAGCCTCTCCAGAGGACATCTCCAGTGCAGACAGGGCTCTGTTGGTCATGACTGATGCATTTCACTCCTCCAGGGACAGGGTGGGGAAATTCATCTTTTGGCCAGAACCCACATGAAATTGGTGCATTTTCTTCTTCCCTTGAGAAGGCCCTGATAGCCACCACCCAAACAGGCCACGAGATCCTCGAGCTTGCTGCAGCACGTGGGCCCTTCCCCTCTGAGCGAGTGACCAGAGGGAGCCTGCTGTGCATCCACACATGCACGGCAGCCTGGGGCAGGCAGGGGCTGGGCTGGAGGCCTTCCCAAAATGGGCCACCCTGACCTGCACTCAGTGCTGTCTGAGAGGAGCAGCGCTGCCTTGCTGAAACAGGCTCTGCTTCTTCCCTGTGCCTCAGAGCACCTGCTCCCCACACCGTGCTCTCCATGGAAAAACAAAGACTACCACTGGCAGAGTGCCTCTCATGCAGCAGCATTAAATCAATTCAAGGCAGCCAAGCATATGAAATCTGCTTAATAATCTTATTTTGGAAAAGTTCTTTTCAGACTTTATTTTGATTTTTGAATTATTTTTTTAATTTTAAAATAAGTATTTTGAAAAGAACGTGAACAAGTACCTAAAGTAGCCAGCTGAAATTCAGTCCCAAAGCTAAGGGAAAAATAACCAGTGTTAGGGTATTGCTTTAACTTGTGATGTTCCACCCAAAGGACTCACCAATATTTTAGGTGGTTCCTGTCATACATTAAAGGGACACCAAGGAAATGCATTATCATGATCATCAATATTGATCCTTGTGTGGCTGAGACGTTAGACTTTGGAGGCTTTGGAGTCTGAGATAATTTCTTTATCTGAAGATCTGAGGACTATATCTGACATACAATTTAGCATATAGCACACCTCCTGAACTACCTATCATGTTTGGATCCAGGACAAGAGGGTGACAGGACTTCAGGCTGCTCTGAATGGTTATTCTTACATTCCTATGAAAACATTAAAATGTAAAATTGTGACATGTTTTACTGAAAATATTCATGTTTTCTTGCAACACACAAACCAACTAAACACATTCAGACCAACTTAAGCTCTTTGCTTCTAGTACCTTTCGCAATATAATTATTAATTACCTATTCTTGAAACAATAAAATCAGTCAGATAATTGTTGAAGGAAGTTAATGGACTAGGATGCTGTGTATCACTGCAAAGCTCAGTGAATCAACCACCAATCACCTTCTGTTCTAATCCCCCCACTGAAGCAGGCACTGAAGGCGTCATGGGAAGCAGATGCAGCACGGCAGGGCCACCTCTGCTTCTCCGTGGCTGTCAGCACAGAGGGCTGTGATGTGCTGCCAGGCTTCAGAGGCCACCTCAGCATCTGCCAAGTGTGGTGTAGACCCAGGGCAATGCTGTCACCTGCAGAAATGATGGCTCTAAGCTCTCTGTGCTCAGCATGAGAGCACAGGCACAAGGATGGCAACCCAGGAAGCGCCTGGGACTGAGGGGGCAGAAAGAGCAGCCAGCAGACCATCACTAGAGGGGATATGTTGGCTGCAAAGGAAAGATGAAAAATGCAATAAAGAAGGTGAATGGGAGGAGGAAGGAAGGCTGGGTGATGAAATAAAGTCCAGAAAGTGGGATAGTTTAATTGCTATTCAGGTGCAGTTTGATTTCTGTGCCTTTTGTCCTTATGAATATTTCTTAATTAATTCAGGGGACATTATTTATCCTTCTTGCACCATTCCAAAGATCTGATCTTAAATTTCTCCTGCAATGAAAGTCCTCAAGCTGACACCCAGAGGCAACGATAAATATCAGACTGAAATGGAGTGCCTGCCTTTGGCTTTTCCCAGGGTGCTGAGCTGCTTCTACTTGTTTGCCTGTTTTATTTGACTGTAGAAATCCTTGTGCTATATCTGATGAACTAGCTGGATGAACAAACTGGGTGGTGGCTGTTGCCTACTGCTTCTTAAGAAACTGGGAAAATATAATTTATGGACAATTTTTGGGCTAATTTTCTAAAGAGATTTCTTTTTTCTCCAGACCTCAGGCAGCTGGAATTTGGCCTGTCTTGAGGCATGCTGTTCCTTATTGTTAATTACCTTAGTGCCATCTGGATATTCTTATTATGAACATTAAATCTCCACTTTAGAAGCTAATAGATAAAACCAGGCATCAGAATGGGTGGGAAGGATCTCACCAATGTGTCCACCAAATCATACTTATCTGCAGAGAAGTCCTAAGAAGAAGTGATAATGGGAGCCATAATAATTTTTAAAAAGAGTTGATTAATATATCTACAGGGTACTTGAAGTTCAAGCCTTGTACTGTTCCAAATGGATGGCATTGCTCAATGTTGGCATTTCATAAATTCCCTCCCTTTGAGCCGGAGAGGCCGCATCGTTGCTCGGTGGTGGGAGGACACAGATCCATTTTTTACAGCCTTGATTGACTAAAGAAAACCACAGAGTCAGATTGTGGCACAGGGGATCACAAGCCAAACACATTGGAACATTTTGTTCTCCAAACACCGCATCGATTTCCATGGTCATGTTTTCTGCCCTGCCCTGGTGCCTGGGACACACTTCTGCACACGGACAGAAGCCAGCACTTGAAAATGAGCAACTCTGATTATTCCTCTCCACTATAACCATGGACATGTCTGACCTTGGTTGAGAGGTGGGTTCTGTACCTGCAGCACTACCAGCTGTCATCAGCCCCGCTCTGCAGCTCCTGGGCTCCTGGAGCTACTTCCCTGCACGCACCTAGGACACAAACAGATGTGCTGCTCCTAGGACACAAACAGATGTGCTACTGTACAGAACACAAACAGATGTGCTACTCTACAGAGGTGTGCAGGGAATACACCAGGATGGGTACTGACAGGCAGCCTTGGGCAGCAGAGCACAAGTCAGCTGAGGATGAGTAATGTAGACCTGAAATTGCCCAGTACAGTAAATGGAAGCTCTTTGCAGTGACTTGGGATGACCTGTCCCTCTGTATGTCTTTAGGGAAGATGCCAGGGGAAAAGGTAGAAACTGATGGTATTTGAGACATTAATGCTTTTTTCCCCACACTTTTGGGCCTCACTCCCATGCTGATGTCTCTGCAGACCTTAGCCCAGCATCTCTGAGCAGACCTTCTATCATCTGCTGGACTTTCAGCTGTTTGAGCTTCCTTAAGATGTGGGTGATTGTTTTTCAGATAAGACACATAATGTAGGATGGGTATATTATTACTGTGCTATTTTACCTCTGATCATTTCATTAAAAAGCTTATACAACTTCATCACAAACTTTTAGGTCATAGGTTAAAACAGGAGAAAAATACGCCCTGGCTTGTGGAAGATAACTTGTTTACAAGGGTAGGGGGAAAGGCAGGTGCACCATGGGGAGGCAGCAGCCAGATAAAGGGGAACACCTGGAAGCGCTGCAATGCTGCCTTGTAGGCTTTGTACAGAAATAACTTTGTTGGCTTTGTAAAAGCTTTTACACCTTTAGGGGTGCTTTGTTTCCATTTTGCTTTCGGAAGAAAAAATTATTGCTCTCTGTCTGGAGATGGGGGCAGTAACATAATTTCCAATCCCAACCACCTTCACTGATCAGATTCTGCCCCAGATGGTGAAAGGTTTTGCACATTTTGATTTGCACCTGTGTTTTCCTGGGGGTTGAGATGAAACTGAAATACTGGCACTGGTCTTATGCTGTCTTTTGGCCAGTTTCATGTGATATTGGCCACACCATTTAAGATATCCAAATGTACAGGAGAGTTTTGCAATCCACCTTAAAGATGAGTTGTGGCTCTTGAGATGGCAGGGGGAAAGGCGTAGTAGGAAGGACGAAGTGGGAGACAAGACAGGTACTGGGATATAATTTCTTCATTGTCTGCTGTTGAATACAGACACCAGTATTGATCAAAACTGACCACTTCATTCTTTAATACTTTTTTTTTCTTTCTTATAATTTAGATCCTAACACGCCCTTCAACCCCATCTTTTAAAATCTTGGATGTTGATGAATCACTTGCCTCTTTATTCAGGCCATGACATAAACATTCTGTTTCATTGTAGGCACTTGGCTATGAAAAAAGGACTGTTGCAAGACAGACAGCTATGAGCTGTGTTTCAGGCAGTCCTCAAGGTACTTGGAGCTTAATAATAATATACTTTAACACACTGTAGCATGAACTGTGAATTGGCATGTTTGTTCTGCCACTTAACCAGAAGCTTCCCCCAAAATGTGTTCAGCCCCTCCTAAACCAAAGGTTTGGAAAACAACACGATGGTCAATGCTCCTGTGTTCAGCAGAAATAAACACAGGGTACTATTTTCTCTTCTTACAAGATGACTCTTCCCCTTTTTGCTCTCCACTAATCTCCATATACAGAATCTAAAAGTGGCAATGTTTTCTCCCAAATGTCTTAGGGAGACACACAATCTCTGTGTGACTGATCTTCTCCCCTTTCTATGAAAGGCCGCAGGCCTTCTGAAAACCAGAGAAATGCCTGTGAATTATAGCAGATCGTGCCAAAGGGAAGAGTTTAATGTCAGTGCTCACTTTGCATCTAAGTAGTTTTTTCATTTTGTCTTTTTATTCCAGTGCATTCGAGGTTTCTAAAGATGTTTCATGGGCAGATTCCTTCCCGCTAACACACCCCTTACAGTTAGTGTGATATTGCCTGCCTGGTTTCCTTCCTTCCTTCCTTCCTTCCTTCCTTCCTTCCCATGAGTCCTTCCTCTTCCATGTCCTGCTTTCCTGGGGCAGAACCTTTGTTCTCTCTCTGAAGTGGGGAAGAGGGGTAGAAAAGACCTTACGGCATAGTTTAGCTATGCTGAATTTTTCTGTTAACCAATACAACATGTTCAAAGCTTTGACTTTGTATAAGCAGATTCATCCAGAGGAAAAGCACTGTTAGGGAAAAACAATTGTCAAAGATAAAGGAGTCACTTGAAAGTGATCTAGCCAGGCTGTGCTGTGGCTGTCTCCGAGCAAAGGAGAGTCTTCCTGGGTCTGGAGAAAGTTAGCAAAGTGTAGCACTGCGCTGTGGGAGATGGATGCACAACCACATATGTTGATATCTGCTTTTGACAGAGTGTTGACCTGAATGGCAAAATTCACATGTGGATAAGAATCATCACTAAGATACTGTGCTTTAAGAGATCCCAGGTTGATTTAAGAGTGCCTCTGATGAAAGCATTCGCATTTAAACTTTAGCTGCAAACCCAGAAGCTCTGTTAAATTTATCTGGGATGATGTTTTAGTGACCATCTGCTATCTGGCAAAAGTTCATCCAAAGGCTCCCAGAGGTTTATGAACCTTTTTGTTTAAGATGTCTGAGTGAAACCTGGAGAACTGGAAAAATTTCTGCCACTTAATCTTTGAACATTGCGGTTCAGCAAAATCCCTTCACCAGGAGAAATGGTGAAGTCTGAAAAGTTGCACAGCTTGGGTACACATGCAGTAGAGATGCCATCTCTGCCCCAGGGAGCTTATGGTCCAGGCTGACTTTGGGGGCCCCTCAGCTGTCTGCATTTCAGAGTACTTACTCATGGATAAATATGAATGACAACATTAATTTACCACCCAGGGGTTGGGAAGACAGATCTGATAGTGCTTGTGGGGGGTGGGCCTCTATATTACAGAGAGCATAACGTCAAAGAAGGGAAACATGCTAATCACATCAACACCTACCACAGAGTATCTATTTACTGTAGCTCTAGAGAGATGGAGGCTCACTAGGGACCATTAGTACTAGTGGGACTATGATCTAGTATTGATCAGCCTGTCAAATTTTGGTGGTGGCTGTAGAAATGCAAGTGGAATTCAAATAGCTGCAGAAGAAGAAAGCACAGAGGGAATTTTGTGCACAGAGGGGACAAATGCTTTAAGAGAGTGCTGTGGGGACATTACATTGTTAGGCCCCATAAATGACTGCTTCTTGCTGCAGCAGGACCAACATGTGAATAGCTCTCATGCAAGACCCACCTCTTACGCTGCATAAAGTGGAGGCACTTGCTCAAGTGGGAGCATCAGAAGGAGAAGAATCAGAAGTGAGGAGGAGGATGCAGAGGAGCTTGCATTCACCCTGTAGTCTGAGATGAACTGAAATGGAGGTGCTGATTTAAGGGAAATTTTAGAAAACAAGATGCACCTAGCTAAATCTCTGAATGTGGCAATTGTGACTTCATCCTTTAGGACAGGTTACAGGCAAATTTCACAAAGTTCCATAAAAATCAATGGAAATAAATATGTGTAAGTATAATACTAATATAATGAGCAATGTGTTTTCATAGTGGGAAAGCAAGTTCTAAATCTAACAGAGTTCTTTAAAGAGTCACTAAGCACATGGAGGAAGGTAGTTAGCTGATCTAAACCACTCAGATTTTCAAAAGAGCATTTATAAAGGTTGGCTAAAGAAAATAAACTCTCTTGGGGCAATAGGGAAGCTCCTCTCCTAGAATAATGGCAAGTTGAAAGGAACAGGGAAATAGAATAGGCTGAAATAGTCATCTTTCACAATAGAGGGAGGTTACCCACAGTGTCCTTTGAGAATCCTTCTGGGATCACCGTTTAGGGTATTCAGAAATGATCCTCCACAAAAAGGCATAAACAGTGAGCTGATAAAATACAGATGATACAGTACTGATCTGGGCAGTCAAACAAAAAACTAAATGGAAAGAGTTGCAATGTGACTACAAATGATTAGTTATAGAATAGGAAACTGAATGTTGCAAAAATAGCGTATATGGCAAAAGCCAGTCCTGACCATACAGACCCAGAAGCAAGCTTTAACTGGCTTATGGCCACACCAGACAGTCAGATGTGAGAGCTACCTGAAAACAGCAGTGGCAGTCAGGAAAAAGGAGCAGCTATTGTATGGATCAGCCTACAGGGGATCCACACAGCCTCCTGCTTCAGGGAACAGGTAGGGAGTTTGGCTGGAGAAAGGGGATGGAGTGGCAAGAGGTGTTGGGCAAAAGAGAAAAATGTTGTTTTTCTGAGGGCAACAATTTAACTGATGGGATTTTGGTCCCCAACTACTGTGGGATCTGACCCAGCTGAGCACATGCTGCAGGGCTGTAGAAATACTACTGACCACCTATCTCCCCTCATGGAGTGAGCATTACTAACCTTGCCTTAAGGCAGGAGAACTACAGAAAATAAAGTGATTTGACTGAGATCTTAGGGGGATGCAGTGGAGTGGGAGTGCTGCAGTCCATGTCTCCCAGTTTTGGGCCCAGAGCACTGGATTTCATTATGTCCATTGCTCTTCCTTCCTCTTCCTGTACAGAGACTTTGGTAATTGCTTGGCAGGAGAATTAACTCAGCTGCAAGATACTGACTGGGAAGGAACCTTGGTAGCATTAGAGGTTTCCAGTCCTGCAAACAGCTGTGTAGTTCTGGGGGATCTGGAGCTACAGATGGGTTTTCTGCTCTGTGTACACAAGTCCTGTGAGCTGTGCCCTGGCTCTGTGGCTGCAGACATGAGAGAGAGGAAATTAGCACTCAATTTATATAAATAAGCCCCATTGATAGCCATTGCAGTAACATGTGCTTTCAGAAGGTTGGAAGAGTAATTTCTAACACTTTCCTTCTCCTGAGCTAGAGTCCTATCCACATCTAGTGCTAGGAATGTGTGGGAGAGTTGTGCACAGGGCAGACTCTGGGCTTAGGCAAAGCTGGCAGCTGCCTGCAACACATTTTGTCTGACACATCCTTTGCCTGTGCAAAAAGACAGGTTTGGAGAGCCAAAAATACTGTTGCTTTCACTTGTGAAAGGAGCTGCACTCTGTGTTTATGACAGGAGCGATACTGATCCCTGCACCAGTTGTTTGTTCCTAACCCCTCACTTCTCCCCTTCCCGGTCAGTGTTGCACTCCAAAGAATATCCACCTCAGCTCCCCTCTTCACCAGCAGAAAAGCCAGGTAAACTGCAGCCCAGATACATGGGGCAGGAACAAACATTTTGGTCTCTATTGCCATGAAGCCTTGAGCTCCCGTGTTACAGCTGAGAGCACCACATTGCAAATGGAATGAGCTGCAGCACCGTGGAGCTCAGTGAGGGTTACCCACTGACACCCATCCTCCTTCCCATGCTCCCTTCTCATCCCAGACAAACCCTAGAGTGGTATGTGAGCCACACAGGTAAACTGCACACTGGGGAGCTGTGCATGAGCTGTATTCTCAGTAGCAGTGAGGCCTAACTGAGTAACAGGGATGCAATACCTGGTCCTAATGGAGGGATCGCTGGAGGAGCTGTATGGCCAGGAGCTCACAAGCCACCTTGCAGTGGCAATACCCTCTCCGTACTGAGACCCTGCCTAGATAAGGTGTGGCTCATGTAACCACAGGTCAGATCAACAAAAGTTCTCAGCATCCGAAATCTCCCGCTTACATCACCAGGTTTGTGAAAATGTGTGCATCACAGTGGAATGCTGTGAACTATCTGAGGCATCTGCAAATCAGGCCACTTGTTGAAGGGCCTTGAAGGTGCAATTGTGCCTCTGGACAGCTGAGCTATTGATGCAATTTTCTGAAAAATTGAGCCTACTGTATCTAACTTCCCCACTTGAAGCAAAGCAGAGCAAAGAGGCACACCTCTCCCAAAACTTGTCTAGGCAACAGGAGACAGGCGTTTTTCTCATGATGTCATTGTCCTGGAAACTTTTGAAAGCACATTGCAAAGGAGGAAGCCTTGTGGGTCTGAACTCCCCATGAGCCTTTCCAAATGGGCCAAGCTTTGATGAAACCAGCTCATTATCAAAAGCGAGGAAAAACATGTTGGACGTTGTTTACCACTGAGATCACCCTGGTGGTTCTTCCAGCTGCCTGAGGGTATTGGTAAAGACAGAAGAAGGGAGAGATGGAAAGAGAGAAAATGACTGTTTTGAAGTTTCCATCCTCAAGGTGACATATTTTCTTTCAACTTGTTTGTTCTAAAAAATCTCTCGAAAACGCATCTACCCAAGGCCTCTGCATCTTGGGTTCTGGGTGAGGTCCATAGTCTGAAGTTGTTTCTGGTGAACTTTGTTTACTTCTGAGTGTGTTTAATGACTTTGCTTTCCCTGTTCATCTTGGCATTGGAGTGGATAACTGTGACTGTAAGAAAATGTATATAATGATTCCCATACAGTTAGGGGCAATGCCAAGTTTCAGCTTTCTTGACATTATGGTTCAGGCCCATGAGTTTAAGGCCTGTACTGCTAGAAATTGCCACATTCTCATGTTGAAACTCTGGAGGATTTCACAATATATGAAGCTCACCACAATCAGGAATGAGAGATTTTTCCCTTTTGTATACACTAGAAATTATGAGAAATGCAACAAAAATCCTGCCAGAGGTCTCCTGTCATTCTGTTAAAATCTTTTGTTTTCTCTGAGTTGGTTAGAAAACAAGAGCATGATGAGGCTTTTTGCCATTCGTTTGTCAATGGTTATCTGAACCACGAGGTGACTCAGAAGGGGACAGGCCATGGTCCTGTACTCTAACCAAATCCACTGACACCAGTGGGTTTACTGACTACATCCATACAGATGATGTCTGAAATCATCATCTGTATCCAAACCTTCTCTAGGGTGGGGGCTTCCATACTGACCTGTATGCCACCAGAGGCCAAGGTTTTTTCAACAGGAACCTGAGGGATGAACACTTGAAGGAGAGTCAGAGAATGGAAAATCTGATGAGGGCTCAAAATGTGATCCTTGACAAATTATGGAAAAAGCAAAAGGTTACTTTGGGAGTGGTCATAGCAAAACCTACCCAACAGAGAAGCATGGAAAGCCAAGAGTTGCTTTGACTTTCAATTCTGGCTTCTCTTCTCTGGTCATCATCAAAACCAGACAAACTTGGTTTTAACTATTCCTTGAAATGCTGAAAAGGGTTGATCACCAAGCTTCCAGTTCCCAGAATACGTCCCCACTACTTTAGCAGGAGACCAAGAAACAAGACTCAGGAATGAAATTTTAAAATTTCTGGAGATATGGAAGGGTGAGTATACTTGCTTGCATTAAGGAAGGTGCTTGCCCGAGTGACTAAATGGCTGACAAGCCCAATTTCAATTGTTGGGTTGGCATCTGGCCAGCTGGGCTGCTGAAATGGGGAGCACTAAGCTATTACCCTTTTGCTGGGCTCATGTCACTTTGGATGTTCATTTTACACATGCTCTATGACTTGAGAAAATCACCAAAGAACATTTCTTTTAAAAATAGGCTAAGAAATGTTGCAATCATAGGATTATAGAGTATTTCAAGCAAGAATATCTCAATCAAGAATATCTCAAGGGACCCTGAAGGATCATCAAGTCCATGTCTGCTCTTTTCAGGACTACCAAACACTAAACCATATAACTAAGAGCATAGTCCAGATGCTTCTTGGACTCTGACAGGCAAAGGCTTAGCTATATATCTATTTTTTTTGCTGGATGTGCTTCTTACACTTATTTATTCAATAATAATGCACCACAAAACAACCTTTCATCTGGGACCTAAGCAGTGTATCTGTTTCCCACTGGGGGCTGGCTAGGGATTCTACAGTCTTTTTCACTCTTTCTGTATCATTATTTTTAACCTCAAGATTTTGGGACCTCTGAGCTACTTCCCTTTAGAACTGTAAGTACTTCATTTTACTTCAGTTTACATTAGGATAATAAGTAGTGCAGCAAGATTTGGAGTTCTTTTGTGTTCACCTCTGTATAGACACAGGAAGTAGTAATGGTCTAAGCTGGCAATATTCAGAAAAAGTATGGGATTTGTGCTGCCTAGGAAACCCTATTATTTGGAAGAGAGAAGGTTTTTCAATGTGCTGATCCATTAACGGACAAAATAATACAGAAAGAGATATGAAAAAAAAAAGCTGACTGAATTATTTTACTTTGGTTTCTTAAGGCAAAAATAGTCAGATAGAAAAATCTTTGTAGCTTTTCTGCTCTGCAGTAACTACAAGTGTATTTGTTTACAGGGCAGAATGAGGCTTTATAAACAGTATGCTCTTTACATGCATGAATACAACCCAAAAGGGATTTTTCTTAAATTTCCCCTTTTCTTTCCTTTTTCCCTTTTCTTTCCTCTCATCCCCCCCTCTCCCCTCCCTCCATCCTTCCACCCCTGCATTTTTTACAAAAGCAGTTAACTTAATTTCAGGAGTTTGTGTGGTTTTCATTAGGATTGCAGTCTTTTGAAATGTCATGAGAACACCCAACAGGAACTGAAATTGATATAAAAGGGGTTGACTCAGATCCCCCTCTGCACCCTGCTATCTTGCTTCAGCTCGATTGCTTTTGGGTTGGAAAGTGAAGGATTGACAATTTCTGGGGGAGAACAAAAGAAAGGAGAGAAAGGAAGGGGAATGAAAGGGAGACGTAAACCAATTTTCTTCAGTCTTAGTCTCTTTCTGACCCTGCATGATTAGTACTTAGTGCTGTGAAGAGTATATCACCACTTTGCTAGCCTTGGAGGAAGGATGTACTGGATGAGGTTGCTGCAGGTAACAGGGATACAGCATGCAGGAACAGAAATGTGGTTTTGTGTCTTAGGGCATGCAACAAGGACATAATCTGACAGTATGAATCATGCCAGAACGAGACCTCCCTGCACAAAGCATTTTCTTAAGCCATCTGGCTAACTTGTACTTGCTTCCCCCATTTGACTGGGAACTGGACACACCGAGTGATGGGTATGACTGGTCTGGTGAGGGTGTTTATGTGAACACATACCTGTACACACACCCACGTGTCCTCTTCAAGTGTCTGAGCTGCCACAGAGCTGTTTCTTCTGGAAAATAAGGGAATAGGCCACTTTTCCTGCTTTCCCCAGTCACCCAAAGGCAGGCACATTCCCACTCTGGGCCCATTCTTCAAGCCCTGTTCATCAAGGCTTGAGAATGTTGGTTATTTGGAATGTTGGAAGGTTTCACACATGTGACCAAGGAAACTCGGACTTCAAATGGGTGGGTGTGCTGGGGATGAGATAAAGATAACAGGGTTGGTTTGTTTGGTTTTATTCCCAAACCTGAGGGTCACTAGCATTTTATCACACCAGTCTTATGAATGATGTCTGTGTAAACAGAGCAGGAGTGTGTGTTTGAGCATGGAGAGGCTCGTGCTGGGTCTGCACAAGTGAATGCTGAACATGGAAGGAGCGTGTCCACGATGGCCTGGAGCAACACTGCAGAGACACTGCTCTGCTTCTCTGTCCTGGCCCCATGCTGCATTGCACATGTGTGCCTACTGCCAGGGACTGAGGCAGGTTGGGGGGCTCTGTGCCATGCTGCATTGCACATGAAAGCCACAGCCTTGGATGCTTCTTCTCTGAACTGGCTGAATTTCAGACAGAAATTTGCACCCTTAATAAAACTTGCTTTACTGAACACTGGGTCTGGCCTCAGAAGGATATTCAAGCTGCCTGTTTTCGAGTTACAGGGTTACAGATCCAGGCATTTCCACTGTGGAAAAAGTCATTTGAGATGGCGTCTTGTTCCTTCCAAAGTGTGTTAGTCATGGGGAGCAGGCAGCGTGTTACCAGAGATCCCAGGCCCATTAAGGCAGGGAAAGAACAAAGTAGTCCTTCTCTGCAGAACATACAAAGAAACTTTTACTCCACATTTGCCTCAAAATGCACATTTGTGCTGCAAAAGCACAAAAAGGAGAGGTGAAGGGAGGACATAAAATACCAGGAACAAACCAAATAGCAAGACAAGAGAGGGGAAATGAGATTTCTAAAACCAGCCTGCATCTTCTGTCCAGAAATTTTAGGCTTAAGGATTCTCTGACAGGGCCTTCTCTTCTTGGTTGTTCATGGTCCCTCAGCAAATCAGGCCTCTAAATAACAACTCAGATGGCCTTTCCAACTACAGATTATTGTAATTTTAACTCAACCTGTGATGAGTTGTCACATACCTTTTCTCTGCCATCTCTTAATGGACCCGTGCTTTGTAAATCCTCAGGCTGAGTGGTGATGAGCATTTCAGGAAAGAAGATTTAGCAGTCTGATATGGAGGCCAAGAAACAGCTGCAGAAGGGTGTTTCTTTTAGTAAAGACTGGAAAAACTGTCAATGAGATGCTTTGATACAGAGACCTACACCCTGCAGTGTGGTTGTAGGGGTCTGTGTGAGAGAGATGCAGGAGAGAGGCTCTGTAAAGCCAGGTGACACTGCAGCTCTTTGGCAGAGGAGGATGGATTGATTACAGAGCTAAGAAGGCTGATAGCTGCTATGACACTTAGAGCTTAAACAGCACATCACATGGCATTTATCATTCATTTGTCCTTATTCATTCCTGCCAACCACAGCAGGGATAATAACCTCTGCACCAGCTGGAGGCATCTCCAGGCCACCTCAAAGGGGACCCTGGTCAGTGCCGTGACACCAGCCAGGTTCATGCCTGTGAGGCCAGCAGCAATCCCATTCAGCCAACAGCTGTGGCCTGGGGAGTTTGGGATGCATCAGTGGTTTTGATTATGTTTGAACTTCCTCTCCTACAATTGACAATTGTCATAGTCTGGAAATGTTTCTTCCTAGCAGTGTACTAGGCAAAAAAGATAAATAAACTATTTTTTTGGTTTGTTTTAGTTGCTGCTGGCATCTTAGGGGTCCCAAAGCAGGGAGCACAGAACACAATAGAGGAAAGAACAGACCAGCTTTCAGGGACCAGCTGACCTTTCAGACCTCTTGAGCCTTCACAAAAACCTTGCCAGTTACAAACCAGCTGTGGAATCAGGAACTCCTTGTGACGTCACTGCCGAAAACTCCTAATTAGATAATTTCCCAAACCGTGCACGTCTCAAGTGCCTCAGCTTCACCTTTAGCCCTGACCAAATCTCCCAATTTAGTGGTTAAAGGTTCAGTTCTGTGGCAGGTCAAAGGCGTTCTTGAGAAGCCACCTATTGTTCCAAAAGGGATTTTGCCCTCTGATAGCATTTCAAGATACCACCTTCCCTGGGTGCTTCCAGTGCCTCAGCATTCAGCTGAGCTGCTTTAAGGAGAACAGCAGCAGTAGTGAACTGTCTTTCACCTGAACCAGGCAAGCAACCTTCATCTCCTAAGCAGCCATGAATACAATCCAGCTCCCCAAAAGGCATTTGGAAAAGCTACAGTGTATTTGTATGTATACTCCATTGCAAGGAAGCTGATAATAGCAAATAATAAAAGCAGCAAGCCAGTCTCCTGGCACAAAGTCCAGTGCTGTGCTTTAGGAACTGTACCTGTTGAACTGTAAGCTTAGGCATGCACTTAACACACCTCTAGAAACAGAGTGAGCCTGTCACATGCCCCTGCAATGGATGGGAAATGCAGTTTGGAAAATGCCACTTGAGAAATGTGAGTTTGTGGCACAAAAGAAGGGAGGATGCCGATATTAATGAAATAACAAGGAATGTGCTCCTTGTCAAACAAACATGGAATAGGAAAAAAAAAAATAGGATTTTCCCATCCTTCCACTCTATTTTTTAATGTTTTGCTTTTTAATCACTCTTTTGGTTAAGTCTAGCCTTATCAATTAATTTTAATTCCCTACTTCAGTCTAATTTTACATTAATTCAGTGAAATATTGGGGTTTACTCCCCCCCAAAAGAACGGAAAATAAGGCCCCTGTTTTTAATCCTTGGTTTCAGCCTTGGTTACAGTAATGGTGTGAGATGTAAAGTGCATGCTTGCTGTTATGCTAAATTCATTTAAATTCACCCCCAGAAAGCCACAAGACAAAGAGGAAAGGTAAAACCACTGTGATCACAAAGAGAGCCCTGGGCCTTCACGAGGCACGGGAGTACAAAGGGAGACATGTGATGGCACCATCACTGTGCTTATCTGGGGATTTTCCTTTTAGTGAAAATCAGAAGGGCCTGCCAGGTCTCTGTGCTTCAGGTTAAACAGTTTTCATTTGTTTATTCTTGTCTGCATTCCACTCATTTTTCTGTATGCCCTAAAATATCATTTGAAGTTTAATACAGTTACTCTAAGAAAGGTCATGTGGTAGGTTTGGCATGATGTCTGATTTTTCCTGTTTCCCCAAATTACAGCATTTTGTGGTTGACCTGTCTCCTGTGAATCTTTGCTTTTTGTTGCCTTGCTGAGTTCTTGGAGTCAAGCAATTCACTTTATTTTAATATGGCACTCATTTCCCCTGTCCACAAATCGATAAAGGGCACAAGGAAATGTTATATTGCTCTAAAATAATATCTAGCTGCTTAATGATTTTTCTCTGGATGCTAATTATTTAAAATATGAGTCAGCATGTATGTTTTACCAGATTTTAGTGATGGAATCAGAATTGTTTGCTTTTGAAGCAAAACTTCCCTGGATTACACAGGCAATCACCTAATTTTAAAGGGCATAAAATGAAAGTCTCAAAATCACTGGGTGGAGAGACACCTGAATTTGTTGCCCCTGTCATAATACTTCACAACAGACTTACTCTGCCATCTGGGGCCTCTGCTGCAGAGAAGGAAAGTCCCAGACTGGGTTCACTGGTTTGACACTGGATCCCCAGACTCACCTCAGCAAGGACAAACCTGAGTTTTGCTATCTAGGGGTGATGGGCTGAGTGTCCCCCAGCACAGGACAGGAAGCAGAGTACTGTAGAGAGCCTGCAATGCTGATATCCACAGGCTCCTGGGGAGAAGCAGCCACTCATGTAAGCTGGCCTTCACTCAGCATCTGCACTAGCCTGACCAGCTGTGAAAGGCAGCTTCTCCCTTTGCCTGGACTCACAGGGCAGCCCTTGTCCGGTGGTTCAGTTTAAACTCAAAAAACCTCTTAAAACAGAGATTCCTTTTTACAACAATGGGTAGCGGAGATGATCAAGTATCTGAATACTAAATGACTTGGCTGGTGAAAAGGACCAAAGAGGAAGGATGAACCACAGCTGTGCAGAACAGTGCACTCTGCAAGACGAGTGCAACACTGCTGTTGCTGCTGCTGCATCTGTGGGGTGTCTGCTTATTCAAAGACAGAGGAGTCTGTGCTGGAGCTCTTCCCCAAGAGCGCTCTAGGCAAGCAATTTTCACGAAAGTCTGAATAAGCACGTGGATTTTTGAAGCACTTAGACAAACTTTCTGTCCAACAGCAAATCTTGATCTTTAATTACAGTGGTGCTATTCCTCCATTATAGCTAGCGGGGTGTGCGTGGGAGGAAAACTCTGCAATTGCCTCTGTCTACCTGAAACTTAAAATAGAGAAATACAGAAATAAATGGTCAGAGACATAACTACACTGAAATACAAAAAACCATGTTTGTATGTGTGTGTATATATATACACACGTGTATACATATTCTGATTTGCATTACTATCACTTTTCTTTTTTCTCCCAAGAACACAGCCTTCTCTTCCAGGCTCCAACTGTAAATTTCCTAAGGCGTTGACTTAATCTTCCTTCAATCTGTCCTCATTGCTGGGATCACTGGGATGGAGGCCTGGAAGCAAAGCATCCAAAACCTCACAGCCAAAGCAAAACAATGTCTCCTTTCCCCAGCCTAGGGGGTGGGGATAGGTTCAAGAAGTTGTGTGAAACCAAACAAAGTGGTGACCTGGTCACATAGCTGAGCACTCCAGCCCCCGCGCTGTGCCATGCTGTGGCATGCTGGGCCTCCCTGCCACGGCTGGCATGCCCTGGGCAACCTGTGGGGCATGATGGCAATTGAAGTGCATGTGATACCCATGCTCCAGTGGGTGGGCTTGCTGTGAGAGACCCCAGGGATATCAGTCCCTGCCTTGTTCCCACTCAGTGCTGCTCCTGGGGTCCAGGCTGGCAGCAGCATCCTGGCCCCCCTGCGTCAAGGCACACATGGTGTGTGGAGGAGCAGTGGCACAGCCTGTGTGCCCTGCACTGCTGGACCACCAAGGTCTCCAGAAGTGCAGGAACACATCTTTGAGGAAGTCTGGTACTCTCCAGTGACATAACAAGCTGTTCAGAGCAATTCTTTGCTTTATCTCTCCGTAAAGTCTACTGTTTCACAGCATTCTGACATCATTTAGCCAGAAGGACTCAAAGTGGTTGCTTGTACATGGCAAGCCAGAAGAGAAGTATTACTGTGGTGGATGGTTTTTGGGACATGCAGGTGTTTTCTTACAATTGTGTGAGTCATCACAACACTTAAGAGCTACTTCAGTTGATGTTCCCATCAGTACTATAGCCCTTCGTTTGCTTTGTGTGTGGTTCATGGAAAAACTTCTATCTGTGTGAAGAAAATCCTTTCAAGCAAGACGTTGTGTGGTGCTTCCAGACCCTGAAGATCACAAATCTCACATGAGGAATTTATTGCACTTTGTTGTGTCACCCACGTGAGGGGCACACCCAAGGAGACAGAGCTCACTAAGTCATCACCTCAAGCTGAACAACTCTACAGCTACAAAGACAGCTCCCAAGGCACATTGGCACCTCAAGGATATGGCACTGGTAATAGAAGTGGGAACTTTGCTCTGTTAAGCAAAATTATGATTGAAAAGTCTTTTTCCTTTTATGTTTTTGAATATTCACTTGGAAAAACCTCACCTTTCTTAAGATGCTAAACCAACATTGGTTATGTCCAAGGCTTTGCTCTGGCTGCTCTCACCTGCTGATAATTCAAAGCTTCAGTTTTAGCTCAGTGCAGCTGCTCCTGAGCATTCATATCAGAGACAAACCAAGGAAGAGGTGACTGAAGAGCAGATGCTGTGGTGTGGTGTGGGCCCTAAGACAGCCCCCAGCATGCTGGGCTGCCCTAGGAATGACAGCATTCAGTGTCTGCGTGGAAACCAAGAGCCTCTCTGAAATTTATCCCTATTTTGGAGTGCTACAAAAAAGCAGGTCCTAATACAGCTGACAGCTGGCCCACATTACAACAAGGAGTTTGCTGGGTGCCAGGCTGCTGGTCCTGCTATGCCATGGCTCTGTGAGTGACACCAGCCCCTTGCCCTACTCTGGGGTGTCTGTTCTGGCAGAACCTGCGGGGTTGACAGTGGCACTGGCAGTGTCAACACATGGGGACTCACACTCTTGCCCTGACCTCCCCAAGCATCCTTGTGCTCAGCCATGCAGACCCTCGCACTGGGCTGCTCTCCTGCCTGCCTGAGAGGAGTAAACACTGACTTGTGAGGCTGAGTTTACGTTAAAAATAGTCATTGTGCCTGAAGGAATGAATCCTACATTGTTTTTTCACTTTCCTGCTGTGCTGCTATTTTTTTCATCTTGTCCCTCATTAAGTGTCTCCCTGCCGCAGCGTGGGCAGCCCTTTACTCCCCAGTTTCCAGCTATGTGGTGTGCTTTACAGTTTTTCCCAAATACTGCATGAGGACTTCCAGATGAATTCTTGGTGTGAACACTGCCTTCAATAGAGCCTGAGAGATTAATTAATCTTTCCAGTAACTTCAGGAGGGTTAGTAGTGGTCGACTCTGCTGCTCCTGTTGTGCAGAAGACAGGATCAAGTAGCTGGGGGTCTGAGCAGCTTGCCCAAAGCTGTAGTAGAAGTCTCAAAACTTGGTTACCAGGCCTGAGGTCTCACTTTCTCATTTGGTCTCGAAGATATAGTTTTCTGTGCCCTGGTTTTCCTTCAGAATCTCTCCTGTAATGTGTCCAGACTGGCATGAGTGGTGTCTGAAATGGGGAGGGACATTTTCCTGGGTGTCTTTGTACTCAGGCCTTATTTCTTCTTGACTTGCCTATCACACAGCCTCAGTCCCCCTTGCTGGGGACAATCATGTTTTTGTTATTCATTACAGAACTTAAATTAACTGAAAAAAAACCCCAAAATTCAGACTCTTCCTTAAGAAGCTTTTAATTTAATAGGTGAAATGTCAGGGAAAATCAATGTGAGTCTGTTTCCTCTCTGCTTCATTATGCACTCCATTAAACAGCTTTTATGTTCTGTTTATAGGTTGGTTGTGTGTTTTGTCTTTTTTTTTTAAGTTTAATTTATTTTAATTTTTTTTATAAAAGAAACCTTTTTACATTTATGATGTAAAGCAAGCTTGGCTGACAACCAGCACTACATGAAATACGTTTGGCTGGAGCAAGGAATCTGTGAGACCACAAACATCAAGATGTCCCTAGCAAGAGGCTCTGTGGTGGGACAGTGTGGAAGGGAGGTGGGTGGGGAAATCAAACACGTTCCAGACAATTTGCTGATTGCAAATCTTCAGAGGTATAAAATGTCCCTAAATTGTTATGTCCCCTCTTGCGGTGTTACAAGGGGTCTGATTGCCCAACCTGGAAAGAGAAAACCACAAGTGACTTGTTAATGTTTCTGTCTCACCCCTACGGTGAGGAGCGAGAGAACGCCTTTTCCAGTTCGTAAACACCGCCTGGTCGACTGGAGGGATGTTCTCGCCCGGATGTGGCAAATTTTATAGCCGTGTGAATAAGAAACAGAGCACGCAAAGGAAAGTATTACAGTTTAAGGGGTGATAAAACTTAATGCCACCCTGCTTCCTTCTTCTCCTGCCCGGTGTTTTATCAAAATGTCCACGGAGAACCTTTGAATTTGATGAGGCTTAGAAGGCAAAGAGGACAGTCAAACAAAATCTGGAGACTAGTAGAGGTGTCATCCAGGATAATGTATTTCTTTTCTTTGAGTAATGGAAGATAATAGTTCATGACTAGATCATGAGGTTGAGAGTGAATTTTTTCGTTCCTTTTTCCTTTGATTTACCACAGGATTGCTCAGCAAAGTTATTTTGTTGCTGGATGTCTCAGTTTTTCCAAGAGTACTGTGGGGCAAATCTTGTCCCACTTGGGCTAAGGCTATGAAGGTTAATTTACCATTATTTGTAAAGTGCTTTGTGTCACCAAGGGCCAAAGCGTCCAAGGGGAGAATGGACACTGATAATGGTGCTGTAGTTGCACTGCTAAGCCACCTCCCACACTGCAAGGCCAGCCTCTGCATTTTCACTGCTCTTCCCTTCACTTACACACATTGCCAAAGTACCTTAAAGTAGTGGTAAAGCCTCCAGAGCCTTCTAGCATAGGAAGACAGCAAAGGGGAAACAATTTTTAGGCAGCTCTAGTTGGGGAAAATGGACTGTCACCATTCCTCAGTAAAGAGATATCTGAGCAGAAGGGAAGACAGAAGAAATCACAGCATCAGCAATTCTTGCATTAAAAGTACGTCATTTGGGTAAGCTGCTGACCAGCAGGAGCAAAGGTCTTCACTCAGGATTTATGGGGAAACTCTCATGTCAAAGTAAAGAGGACTTCCAGGAATCAGGTTGCTCTTCCAGCTGCAGGTGACAGCAGGGAGGCGTTAGTGCTCAGGGAGTGTGTGACACGGAGCGACAACTAAGGACTCTGTTGCTGGAGTAACCAAACAGAGGCAAGTTAGTGAGAGAGAGAAGGGCAAAAAAATGGTGATTGATGTGATCATGACAAAGGTGACTTTATGAGGAAAGTTTCAATAGCAATGAGTAGAATCATTATGGTGTCACATGCCTTAAGAAAAGAGTCAACAAAGCACCTAAAAAAGATGCAGCAGAAGCACGACTAGGGAAAGAGCAAGGCAAGGCAAGGCAAGGC
>VXAC01003465.1:0-20025 GCA_013399225.1 Rhipidura dahli
CTCATGAGGATGGTAATAGAATAACAGACAACAGGATGGCAACCCAGGACAGGTGTCAATGCCTCTTTGATAACAGATTTAAGAACAAAAGGAAAAAAAGATACTTGTACAGTTGTAATTGTGGCCAGAGAAGAGCAGCGTGAGAACATATGAGAGGAACAACTCTGCAGCCACCAGGGTCAATGAAAAAGGAGTGGCAGGAGGTACTCCTGGCACAGGAGCTGAGATTCCTCTGCAGCCCGTGGTGAAGACCATGGACCTGTGTCCCTGCAGCCCATGAAGGTCCACAGGGATGCAGACATCCACCTGCAGCTCGTGGAGGAGCGGGTGGATGCCTTGAGGAGGCCCCATGCATCCTGTGGGAGGCCTGTGGAGAGAGGAGTCCCCACTGGACCAGCTTTGAAGGACTGCACCCCGTGGAAGAGTGACCCACACTGCAGCAGTTATGGGAGGACTGTTGCCTGTGGGATGGACTCACATTGCAGCAGCTCACAGAGAGCTGTTGCTTGTGAGATGGAGCCACATCAGAGAAGTTCATGAAGAACTCCTCCTATGGGAGGGACCCCACAGTGCACCAGCAGAAGGACTCCTCTCCCTGAGCAGCAGGAAAAATCACAATGATTAATTGACCATAACCCCCATTCCCTGTCTCCTTCCACTGCTGGGGTAGGAGACAGAGCTGGGAAGTAAGGGGGGAGGTTTTTTAAGGGCTTATTTTACTTCTCATTATCCTGCTCTGATTTTGTTAGTAATAAATTCACTTCATATCTCTAATTAGAGCCTGTTTTGCTCATGATGGTATTTGATGAGTGATCTCTCATGGCCCTTAGCTCAATTTATGAATCCTTCATTACAGTTCCTCCCTCCTGTCTGGCTGTGGATGGGAGCAATAGAGCAGCTTTGGTGGGTGTGTGGCATCCAGCCAGAATCAATCTATGACCCTGGATCACAGAGAAGCAGGAAAGTTTCAAATCTAAAGCAAAATCAGAGCTCATGCTACCTTCTGCCATAATCTCTTGTGAGCTATCACAATGAATGGAAAAATAATTCTTTCTCCAAAAGTAGGATACTTCTGGCTAGTCCTCATTTACAGAACCCCAAATACAATAGGGAAGATGGTATGGTATTTAAGTAAAAAAAATTATGGCATTTAAATAAAAAATCACTAGAGACTGCTTTATTGTGGGATTTTAGTTGTAGACAACAGTGGTTACTGTGGTAGAGTTGCACAGTTTAACTCAGTTATCCTTTTAAAATACAAGGAAATGCAAGATTAGCCATAAGTTTGTCAGTTACAATTAACAATGACAAGTAAGTCACTGTTGCAGGAAGAATCTATATTGTCCATCTCCACCCACCCCTTTTATTTTAATACTCTTTGATTTTAGGCTGGAAAACTCCATGAGGTGGACACTGTGTTTAGTCACATTGCCTGGGACAAGCATTCTTTTAAATGTTTACCCTTAAAATAAGTTTTTTATGTTAGGCACACTCATCATTTTAGGATTCTTTTTTTTTTTTTTTTGTAAGAGTGGGTGGTGTTAGGGCAGCAGGGAGATTGCAGTTGTGCCCCCCAAAAGCATCTTGGGTGAGAGACCACCTGGGTGCAGCAGTATAGTGTTCAAGCACTGATCTCACACACACACACTCTCAGACACACACACTCAAGCCAGATAGCTCAGTATCACCAGAGATAAGGAGCAAAGGAAGGCTCAAAGGCAGGACTAGGGAAGGGCACCAGCAGAGGGAAGGGGCAGGGCAGGAGATCAGGCCAGGTATGCACCCATATAGGCTGCTGGGAGAGGTGGTTTTTAATCAGGGTCTGGGGCTAAGGTTACAGTTCATATGCTAGGGATTGTGGGAGAGGCTTTTCTTTTACAGAGGTAAGAAAGGTATTTCAAATATCTGAGTTTTATCCACCAGCAGGCCTTTGCTATTTCGGGGTTCTCAGGCCCATCAGCTAATACAGCTGCTGGCTCAGTGATCCCAACATTTTTTAATGTATTTTTCTTTCTAGGACTCCACCAATTTTCTTTGTATTTTGTTATGAAAATTTCCCATAATTTTCAGCAAGAGCTGAATAAATTAAGTTTTATTGTCATATGTGCTCACGCTTATTGTTATTATGGATGAATAACTACTCAGATCCCTACAGATGCTTTCTTCTAGCATGCCAAATGCTATGTCTGTTGCTTAATATATAAATTCAAACTCATACTTAACTGCAGACATTACATGGAGGTTCACATTGAGTTTTATTCCACCCCTCATCCATAACATGTTTTAAATTTTAGCTATGGAACTGTTAATTTTGCTTCTGAAATCTCCCTGTAGTTTGTTGTCAAGTCCTTATACAATATGAACGGGAGCTTTAGTTACCTAAATGTCAAAATTGTTAGAGTGGAACATGTTGATCGTCTTGGGTGCCATCATGCAGCATGTACAGGACAACCAGGGAATGAGATCCAGTCACCATTAGTTTGTGAGAGGCAGGTCCATCCTGAGCAACCTCATCTTCCTCTTATGACAGCATGGCTCAGTGAATGAGGAAAAGGCTATTTATATTAAAGTTAACAATAACTGCTTGGACTTTTAACTTTTGATGCTTTCCCCCACAACATTCTCCTGAAGAAACTGGCTACGCATTACTTAGATGTGTGAACTGTTTTCTGCATAAAAACTTGCTGAATGGCCAAGCCCAGAGAATGGCAGTGAATGAATTTAAACACAGATGGTGGCTGGAACACCACAAGTGGTGCTTTCCAGGGCTCAGTATAGAACCTTTCCCGTTTAATATCTTTATCAATGATCTGGATGAGGGCATCACGACTGCATCCTCAGTAAGTTTTCAGGTGACACTATGTTAGGTGGGAGTGTTGATAGGCTCTACAGATGGATATGGACAGGCTGGATCTATTGTCTAAGGCCAGTTTTATGAGCGTTGACAAGGCCAAGTGCCAGGTCCTCCACTTGGGTCACATCAGACCTGCTACAGGCTTGGTATAGAGTGTCATGATCTCTGCCCAGCTTGTCAGTGCCAGACAGTGAGGTGCCATGATCTTCCTAAAAGTTTCTCGAAAGCAAAGCTGCTCAGCAGGACTACCACACACTCACACACACGTACACACACGGATAGCTCCAGTTAATGGGTCAACAGCAAAGAGGCAGGAAGAGTCTTTATATGCAGTTCCACAGGAGGAGTGTAATCCAGCCACATTGCAACAGGTTCCATGGATGAAGACAAAACACAATGGAGGGTCCAGGTTTAAGTAGGGGAGTGGGGCAAGCATCAGGGACCAATGATCTGAGGGCATGAGGGCAGTATGCAGGCGGGACTAGGGAATGGGAGCCAGTGGGGAAGCTCTGGGGGAGTGGCAATGGGGCAAGGGCCAATGGGGGAACCTGCAGTGGAGAACTTACTAGAGCATGGGACATACAAGGTAACAAAGGGGAGGGGAGGCCAACAGGCCAACCAGGGAAGCAGAACTGGGGTATATTAACATACCAGAACAATGCATTCTGGGGGAAATTTTTTCTGTTCACCTTAACCTGGGGAGGATCTCTAATGCAGGGACAGTCTCACCAGCGGACTCTCTTTGTTCCTTGTTCAGGAGGCTCAGTGGGTGCCATGTAGAGTGGCTGTAAAATTGATTGTGGGAAAAGGATGTGAGGATGCTGGTCAACAGTAGCTGACCCTGAGCCAGTATGTGATCAGGGCTCCAAGAAGGCCAGTTGCTGGTGTGGCCAACAGGACCATGGCAGTAGTCACTCCCGTGTATTCAGCACTGGTGAGGTTGCACCTTGAGTACTGTGTTCAGTTTTGCTTCCCTCAGTACAAGAAAGACACTGAGTTGCTGAAGTGCGTCCAGAGAAAGACAGCAGAGCTGGTGAAGGGTCTGGAGCACAAGTTCTGAGAGGAGAAGCTCAGGGAGGCTCAGGGGGGACCTTAGCACTCTCTCCAACTGCTTGAAAGGATGTTACAGAGAAGTGGGTGTTGGTCTCTTCTCCAAAACAACATGTCATAAGAACGAGAGGAAAAGGTGCTCAGGGGAGCACAGGGGAGGTGCACAGTTGTACCAGGGGAGGTGTCAGTTGGACAGGGGGAAAAACTTCTTCATGAAAAGGATTGCAAAGCACTGGAATATGTTGTCAGGAAAAGTGGTTGAGTTAAAAGCCCTGGAGGTATTTAAAACATGTTTAGATGGGACACTGAGGAACATGGTTCAGTGGTGGGATTGGCAGTGATAGGTTTTCAGTTGGACTCATTAGGGAGCCAACATCTGCCCCAGCTTTGGAATAGCAAATAGCAACGTTTCCTACTTACTCTTTCTAGGTACAGCAGAGTAATACACTAGAAAAGAGCCTTGTTTGTAAAATCTTGCCCACTGATATCTAAGGAATTCTGGGTAAGTGTATTTTTTGTTTTGTTTTGGTAATTTCTGAGAGCCATGCCTAGATTTGAAGACCATATTTAGGCCTTGGGAACTCTGACTTTAAAAAAAATACATATTTATGTTTTTTTGGAGTCCAAACACTTAAAAAAAAAAGTTGTCTCTAGGGATAGATTATTCATGTATTACTAAAAAATGTTTTGAAAGTTGGCATTTTGCTTGCAAAATTAACTGTAATATCTTTTAAGGTAGAGCTTAAGATTTCTTCAGATTGCTAAATCTACACTTTTTCTAATTTATACATGGCAAAAAGGACTAATAGAGACTCCCATTTTACTGTAATCTCTTTACTGATGTTCCAGTTATTTTCCACAAAACTCAGTATTAGAAGAGGACAAATTTGATACAATATTTATTTTACACATTTATTTCCTACTTCAAAAACAAGCTGTAATGTGCATTAGTATGAATTTAATATGTGTGTTAGATGTGATGGACATGTAGTGTATACTATTCTATTCTCAGGCTAAAATCTGAAGTTGCAGATAATTAAGGGAAAGCTGAGGGAAGCTGCTTAGTCATACACTTGTGATAATAGGCATTGCAAAACCAGAAAGCACAGTGTAATTAATTACAGTCCCCATTACTGGCCCTAAACACCTAGCAAATCATATCAAAATCATGGAACTCCCTAGGTATGTTAAGTTTCTAAACCAGAAACTACTACAAAAAAATAGCTAAACTAATCATATTAGGTAAATGTTTAAGGAATTGTTTGTTTTTCTAACTATTCCATCCCTGGACAGTAGAAATAGAATCATTGTAGTACTTAAGGCTGATCTGTTCTGTAGTATGTATGTAACATGTAGTATTCCATATGTTAGTTTTGACAAAAAATAGTGATTGCGTACATGATTTTGCACTGAAACATTCTCTACCAAATTTTTGCTTGATTGTGCAAAACTCACCAGTGTTAATGAACATTAAATCAAACTAGAGAATGATTCGCAGTAGAATACTTGATATTGAAGCCTACATTGTGAAAATTAAGGAAATTTTAAAAAAGAAACAATGACCAATGTATTGAAAGACCCATTGGGAAAAAAAAAACAAACAAAAAAAGTAATATTTTCCAGAACATTTCCATAGAGAAAAGAAAACCAGCAGATTTCTTAGAAAATTTATATTTGGCAGCTGGATTTATTATGTGCACGTTACTCAGCAAGAGGACTTTTCTGAACTAAGTGTACTCAGAAAGGGTAGATAGCAATTTATACTGTTATTAATGACAAGAAATTTAGTGCAATAAATAAATGTGGGTTATCAACAGAGTATATTCTGTTTTGATACATGTACTTCATTTCCTATATTGTTATACATTTAAAACATGAGACAGATTGCTGAAGGGTCAGATCTTGTTCCCATTAAAATGTGAATAGAGAATAGAGTCAGACACAAGTAGGCATGAGGCCTGTTAAAAGATCTGTTTCCTTTTGTGTGTGAGGAAAACTTCTAGTTTTCCAAGTAAACTTATAGCAGAAAGTCCACGGTGAGGATTGCATTTATTTCTCCACTTGTTCATAGTGAAGATGATGCTCATATATCATTTCTAAGGAAGACAGTGAATCCATATACATACTGTAAAGCCTCCAGAAAGAATAAGGAAGGGTAACTGAAACCTAAATTCATGGTCTGGGCTAAAGCACAGGAACAAAAGAGAGATGTGGGAGGCTTTTTGTAATGAGACAGGGTTCAGCTGAAGAGAATTGTTTCAAGTGTTTCCTTTTCTTCACACATCCAATCTTTTGATGCAGGAGTCCCCTTTGATTTTATTCCACAACATTTCCTGTGCTCTTAGACCACACCATCGTGATTTTTACAAATAGAGCCTGTTTATTAAGCAAAGAAGAAGAGAACTGCACACCCAAAATAACTTCCCTCAATTTTTAAAAGAAGATGTGCAAATTAAGATAAAGCAGGGACTCTGTGACTGTTTAGTTGGTTTGTGCAAAATTATTTTTAGCATGCTTGTCCTACAAATAACCAAGATGCCTCTAGGCTGTATGTGGGGGTTGATTATTGCCACATGTGAACAGCCTAGAACAATTAAGAGCCAACTCAGTATTAGTAAATCAGCCCTTGCAAGAGCACTGTATTTGTTTTTTACCAGCCCATAAAAGTCTTTCTCATCATGACCACCAGACACAAGCACAGAAGCCCAAAGGGATTTATTATTCTATTGACATAATAATAAAAATACAATGTCCAGTAGTCATAACTGTTTCAGTGATTCTGTCAGCAAAGTCGTCCATTTTGGAGAAAACTCTGTACATTTTACAGGAATTCTGAAGGCTTCATCATGCCAGTGGACCCCCAGAAGTGGCAACTTCTAGGTTTTTGCAACACAGCCAAGTTCTTCTCTGTCAAAAGACAAAGTGATTAAGAGGACTTACAGAATGAAAGAAATAATATATAAAAATTGCCCCGGGATAAACAGGACATGCTCACAGCATATTTTTTTGACCATTTTCTTCTAGAATTTTGACAATTCTAGGAGAAGAACCGCCACATATTCAGATATGTCTATGTAGCTGCAGCTAATCTGTTAGCTTCAGTTTTTTGTGTGTACTGCAGCCCCAATGAAGCATAGACTTTCCACTTCCAGCTAAAGAGATCCCCAATCAAAGGAGATCTGAGATAACTCCAAATGGGCAGACAATAATAATCTCTATGATGTTACACTCATGGCATTGACATCTTACTATGCTCTAATGGCTCGCTCTTGGAAATTCAGGTTACCTTTTACAATTTTCTCTCTTTTACAAAGAGAGAAAAATGATTGTCTTTGCTTCTCTAGCAACATGCTGTTTCATGCTCAGGAATAATATCTTGGTTTACTACTCATGCTGTGATGAAAATAACCAATATAAACTGCTCTGTTTGCCCTGGTCATGCACACAATACTCTGGATTGTTGTCACAAAAACATGTTTTGCCCAAAATGTGGGGTTACTTTGTGTATTTCTCAAAATAGCACATTGCAATTTTGCAGTAACCAGAAGTCTCCATCATATATATTTGTATCACAGAAATAGAGCTAGCAGTCAAAAAGCAGACACCTTATACTTTTTCAGTGTAACATTTATGATAATAGCAGCACTGGGTGTCTGTCCAGATACTTATGAACTACAAATCATAAGCTTATAGCCCTGAACACTGGAATACCCTCAACTACATTTTTTCTGACCTTGTGGTTCCCTCACTGAAAGGAATGACAACAAGGCTGCATAAAACAAGTAGTGTAACAGTGCTTGGTATATTGTTAAGCAATTCTTACTGACACATGTTCCATAATACTTACCTTTAAGCCCTGAGCCATTCCTAAATTCATACTTTGCTGGGACTAAGAATTACTCAGTTATCCATTTGCTCAGTATTTTACTCAATTACAGCTCAGTTTTCATTCCAGAGTCTGATAAAAAATTGAGATACAACTGAAGGGAAACATGTTTCATGAAATTCAGAAGTGAAGTTTCTGGTCAATATAAATTAACAATTGCTACAAATACCCATGTCAATTTTTTGCTCTGAGATCATACAGTGGAGCACAGAAGACAAATCTCCTGGCTTCAGAAACAAGCATTTGAGATGTCTGAGAAGAAAATATTATTTTCTGCAGAACCCAAAACTCATTTAAAACCTTATTATCTTAAAATATCATAAGCTAAATCAAAAACTTCTATTAATTTTTTTGTAGTGTTCAAGTTTCCTGGTTAATAAAATGTGATCTTGTTTAAAGGAGATTTGCTAATCTACAGATAAAGTATACAGATATGTTCGTGTGTGTGTGTGTGTGTGTGTGTGTTGACTTATTTTACTGATTTTTTTAAGGAACTTGATTTAGTGGGGCGGGGGTTGGAGTTTGAATTTTTAAGGTTTCAAAATTGTGAAATGCAACATTGCTTACCTCTGTGTGTATAACAGCATTGTGTCTTAGTTGCTAAGAGTTTATTTATCTACCCTGATAAATACCCTGGTAGTTCTGGATGAGCAATCATGGGTTTATATAGGCTAAAAATCTGCTTCTAAACCTTATCCAGAGAAATCATTTGTTTTCTGCTGGGAACCAATAAGCTTCATTAATGCTCTTCAAATAAAGTTCTGAAAAGGTAGAAGAGGAACAGCAGAGCTGTGGCACTTGAAGTCAGCTGAGAAGGCGGTCACAGACCAAGGAATTCCACTATGCACAGATGGTATCTGTTATCTACTGAGTAATTTAAAGAAACTTCTCTAAGCTTTTGTCTATCCAGTAAATTTTTAGAGGTCAGCACCTTCAAGTGTACGGGGCAAAGCACAGCACAGCACACACTCTGACGTCATTACCTTATGGATGTCTAGCAGCATACACTTCTATTTGAACACTGTCCCTTGCTGGAGAAGGTTTTAATTAAAGCACTATTTAAGCATTCTGTATTGCAAAATTAGTTGTTCTTAAAGTGATATGTATAAAATTCAGTTACTATAGATAGCATCTTATGACACAGATTTGAATGTATTTTCCTTTGTTTGCAATAATAATCTGGGTTGTCAGAGGACTTGTCTCTTGTCTTTTTTCTGTTGTACTGGGAGAAAAGATAGAATGTATAAGGGAGGGTGCCAAAGGTAAAAGGACTGAAGAACACTATAATACAAAATTAAATGTATTTATTTAAAAAAAGGAAACCCCATTTCTTTGTCCAAAATATATTTAGGAGAATGACACAAATATTGCACATACTTTGTATCAGTTAAGCACTGTTGACAAAAACTTTATTCTCTATTTCCTAGTCTGTGAAACAAATGTTTATGGAACAGATAACACCCCCCAGCCCCATTAGACACCAATAAAGAACTTAAATTCTCTGGCTGCATATATGGTGTAGATGTGCTCTCAGTTTTATCTGTGAAGCCTGTAATATCTGGGCAGATGAATGAAGAACAAACAATACAAAAGTGAGTGGAGCAACCCAGGTGGGAGCAAGATCAGATGGATTTTTTATGAGTTACTGTACTATGAGGAAACAAAGGAGCAAATCCAGTAGGGAAGCCTAAAACACTCAGGCTTCAGAGCTGTGATTTCTCAAGGAAAACAGTATGCAGAAAATTGCAGTTGTTGAGTCTTGACAACACTGAGCCATAAATCATGATAGCAGTGAAAGAGTTCAACTTTAAAGAAAATGATCTTGTGTGCACCTGTATGTGATAAAATCTGTTGGTGTTTCATGAATTAAAAAGTTCTCAGTCTCCTTACAGCTGTTTTTTAACCAAGGTCTCAAGCCCTTTAAAAGTGCAATAAAAATGCTGCTGTAGTGACTGATGTAAGTTTTCTTCTCTTTTTTCTTCCAGATGAGACAATAAGTATTCTTCAAAGTTACTCTGTTTCTTCAGGGATTCAGTTCAGATAAAAAAGCAATCAACCTGAAATTTATCACTGTCTCAAATTAAATCTATTTATAATCTAAATTGTATTGTTCTGTATTAAGTTCATATGTGGTTAACGTTGTGTTGAATCTTATTGGACAGAATGATATCTGGGTGCTGGGTACCATGTTATCACAAAAATTACTGCAAGCACTCTGCATTGAAACTCAGTAATTTTGCTTCAGGACCTGAACTGGGCTTGCATAAGCCAAAATATCTAATTCAATGAGTGCAGTTACAGTCTCTTCAATGACTTTAACAAAAACATACAAGCAAAGATCTAGTGTTGAAAACTGCAGTGATGAGGCAGAACCCAGTTCTTTCCAACTTCCCTGGAGAGTACTCACATTTTTAGTTTCTAACAAGTCTGTCTACACATCTGAAGTATCAAGGTAAATGTTCTAAATGAGAGAAAATGGTGTGCTATCAGTGTGTTATGATAATGTATTGGGTTTGCTTGGCCTGGTTTAGCAGAGGCTGGGTAGCAGAGGGCCCACAGATGTGGCTTCTGCGAGAAGCTTCTCCAGTGTCAGGCAGAGCCAGTCCCTGGAGGCTCCAAAGATGGACATGCCTCTGGTCAAGGCTGGGTCAATTAGAAACAGTGGTAATGCCTCTCTGATTACAGATTTAAGAAGAGCTCAAAATGAAGGTTAAGGTTGAGGCACAGTTTTCATTGTGACCAGAGAAGAGCAGAGTGAGAACATGCAAGAAGAACAACTCTGCAGCCACCAGGGTCAGTGAAGAAGGAGGGCCAGGAGGTGCTCCAGGCACCAGAGCTGAGATTCCCCTGCCGCCTGTGGGGCAGACCATGAAAAGCAACTGTACCCCTGCAGCCCATGGAGGATCACGGGAAAGCAGAGATCCACCCACAGTCCATAAAGGAGCCCATGCCAGAGCAGGTGGATGCCTGGGAGGAGGCTGTGACCCTGTGGGAGACCCATGGAGAGAGGTTCCTGCTCCCAGACTGCACCCTGTGGAAGAGTGACCCACACTGCAGCAGTTTAGGGAGGACTGCTGCTTGTGGGATTGGGCTCACATTGCAGCAGTTCACAGAGAGCAGTTGCCTGTGAGATGGACCCACATCAGAGAAGTTCATGGAGAACTGTCTCCTGTAGGAAGGACCCCACAATGAAGCCAGGTCTTCACCCTGAGCAGTGGAATGAAGCTACAGGTGATGAACTGACCATAACCCCCATTCCCTGTCTCCTTGTGCTGCTGGGATAGGAGGTGGAGCTGGAAGGAGGGACGGGTGGGGGGAAGGTGGTTTTGAGGGCTTATTTTACTTCTCATTATCCTGCTCTGATTTTGTCAGCAGTAAATTAACGTTATATCTCTAGAGCCTGGTTTGCCCATGATGGTATTTAATGAGTGATCTCTTTCCTGCTCCTTATCTTAATTTAGGAACGCTTCATTATATTTCCTCCCTCCTTGTCCAGGTGCAGAGGGGAGTGAGTGAGTGGATTTCATGGGTGCCTGGTATTTGGCCAGTGTCACATGACAGATGACAAAAGCAATAGAGAATGAGGGAAGGTAAATGAAATAAAATGTTCACCACCACACTGGTTTATGTAATGTTGCCATAGAGATGGTGGATTGCTGAAATATTAGGTATAAGCACATATGGCTTTTTTCCTCACCAAGAGCAAATCTTTGATAGGAAGCTGTTTCAGGATTTTTCTACTGTAGACCAGGTTTTTAGTTGCTAGAAAAGAGCCAGGGTCAGGGTTTTGTTTTAGCTGAGGTACAAAGAAAGAATTTCGGCTATTAAAAATAGTATGAGATGTAAAAATAGACTTAGACCTGGAAAAAATGAGCCTAATTTTAGTGTCCTAAAAAATCTCAAGATACAAAACATCATGGGAACAATTAGAGATCTTAAAGGGAGAAGGATGATGAGCAAGAAGATGCCTACATCAGGCATAGGAAATGCTCCAGAGAGGAGCTGAGTCAAAAAGTATCCTAGACTGTCTTCTGTAGCTTAGTCTCTACATCAAACCCTTCCCCCATAAGGTAGCCAAGGCAAGAAGTTTCGTCATATTTTACGTTAAATTTCAGATACAACACTCTGCCGGTGGTTAGGAAACTAATTTTTGATTACTCTCCTGCTTGAGAAGATAGGACAATTTTTAGCACCTTGGTAAATCTTTAGCCCTGACAGATGTAGCCATTGCATGTCTGTTGCCCTTGGTCTTTTCTGTAGAGAACTATGATTTTTGTGGTGATTATTATTAAACTAGGAAGGCAGAATGAAAATGAGTGGGATATGGCAGTACAGCACAGAAAACATTCATATCACTGAAGACCAAGAGCCTTTTTCTGTGTTTGTATGCTGGCATAGCATATTGTCATCAGCATAGTTGGTATGAAACTTCAAAAACACAGACTAACATTTCCAATAGTGTAGCTCACTTTATTTGCCTAGTGATTTTGATTTCAAGGACAAAATATACCCATGGGTTTTTACTAGGAGCAGAAAGGAATGGAAACTCAGTCTCTTGCCTTTTCATGTAAGGACATGCACATCTGTTAAGAAAAAAACATTGTGGAGGAGTCCACTCTCAAACCACTGACAGCACAGCACACAACAAAGATGGCAAAAGACTGAATAGATAGACTTAATGAATTTTTATTTGTTTATTTGTCTATTCTGTATTATAAGAAAAAGGGCAAGATAACTGCTTAATATCAACATAGAGACCCCAAAAATTCTGAATAGCAACACTGCTGATTAGTCTTGCATTATTACTTCTTTGCAGCATCAGGAAAATATCTGACTTTTTTCCTCTCAGTCTCATTTCTTACCCTTCTTTGCAATCTTTTCCACATTAATCTATAATTCCATCTAAGGAGATGCAGTCTGCAGGAACAAGTTAAGAGTCTGGAAATTTTGCCTTTCCAAGTTTTCATTCCCCCTGCGACATTCGGTTCACAAACTACAGCAAGATGCTTCCCCTTTCTGTCTCAGATTCCTCATTAATGCACATCTCCAAAGTGGCTGCAGGTGATCTGAATCTCTGTTTGCACATCAATGCTGCCCAAAACCCACATTGCAAAGATTCCTGTTCTATATCCAAGAAAGGCAGAGGTGGCAAAGCAGGCCCTGCTATGGTGTGATGACAATCACAATGATATTTTGATGAGATGATGGGACTGCAAACATTAAAGCTCTAGTTGTGGACCTAATAAGTTTGCATCATATGAAGTCATGATTTCTGCTTTCCTTTCCTCCGGGCAAAACAATTTAAAGATATATAGTGAAGAATAATCAGTGAAGGGTTATTTTGTACATTTAAACTGAAATAATTCAGTTGAATTCATAGCCTTGCTAGAAATTGCCTTCAAGGGAATAAGGCACTGAACTAAAGAATTCTACATATCTTTCAAAAGACCACAAAATATTATTAGATTTGCAAAACAACTTTTAACTTTTATAGTTCTTATTGCTATCTGTATGCTCACTTTGCATTTCCCATACTGAATACTGTTGCTGTAAACAAGAGACTGAATGACAGTTCTAACAAGACATAAAAAGGCCAAAGTACTATAATTGGAAAAGATTTTTTCCAATATACATAAGGCACAAATGCTCAAATCCTGCATTTTTACAGAGTTGTAAGATAATGCTGTATTGCAGCTTAATAGTCTGATTGTTATATTTTTTTTCCTCATTAGTTTCATGTAATTTATGAAGTTCAACTACACTTTTGTCAAGATATACACATTTCAGTATGTGCAGTACAAACTTTCCCAATGGTTTGACTTTTTTCAAGGTCAAAAGACCCAGGAGAGTCTGCCAAAGCAGCACAATGAAACATTTGAAGAAACATGAGTTCCAGCACATATCTAGAAGAGAAAGTAGATATGAGTTATGCTTTTTCCTTTCTGTCTTGAATTTCTTGGGTTTCAGGCACACCTGGAAATTCAATCAAGGACTGAATGAATGTGAAAAATAAACTATTTATGTCATCAAAAGTAATTGTTGTAGTGGAGGGACAACTGAAGTGTAATAGTCTCATCTGAGTCTAATCGGCTGCATAAAGTGAAAAATGGGGACCTTAATTGATGGGTTTTTTCCTGAACATTTATGCAGAATAACCCCTGCCCTCAAATTCTCTCATCTTGGTAGAACATTATGTTTTGTCAGCATTTCTTGACAGTGGCAGAACCCATACACAAATTGTGTATTTTCTCAGCATTTCTTTTAATGTTCTTCTTCTGAGGCTTACTAGAAGATTCCTTCATTGTCTTCTCAGCCATCTCAAGTTTAGAAGCAGACTGGAAGAAGATAGAAAAGCCAAGTTCTGTACTGGTGATCTCCTTCCAACAAAATTGGTGATGTTACCCTCCTACTGCCAATGATCTGCTACTCTGCCCCCCTGCCTACCAACAGATGACTGCTAGTAGAAAATCCATGCTAATTTTTACACAGGGGCACAACTGCAAATACTTCAAGTCCTTCACTGGAATAAACTACAAAGTAAAACAGAAACCTTCCTGTATTTTAAAATAAATATGAACTCTAGCATATAAGAAGGAATGAGCTATTAACAATGTATAAGGATAGTGTTTAGCTTCCACTTTCTCAACTGAGATATTTTGCTTTGGAAAATTTGTGAAGAATATTTTTTTAGGAAGTATATTTTCTGCTTGTTAAGCCAAGATATTACTGGACAATTTGTTATTTTCATTGTGTCTTACAATCTTACCTGTTTATACCATTTTTGTCTTTTGCTGTGTATATCTCTCCAGAACACTGTAATTAAATTTTTACTTCTTGAGGTTCAGGGATCCCAGTGTGAACATTGGTTTGCTCACTGAGAGAAGTCCTCAAACCAAACAACCTACTCATACTTTTCCCAGCCTCAGTGTAGGAAGGGTGATAATCAATAACCAACAGAAAGACAGGATATGGAAGAGAAAACTGTTACCATGGATTATGGAAGCAGAATAAACTATTAATATATTTAATCTGTTTTTCTCAGTAGCTGCGGCTCTGAAAGTCTATGTATTTGTACATGGAAAGTAACAACTTAAAGTTTCTGGATGAAAATGATCCTGCCTCAGTGTTCTTCATCATGAAGTCATTGCAACATTCTATTTCTTACACATATTTGAATGGAAAGCCCAGCTGATTTTCACTGACTGAAAACTGACTGACTGACTGACTATCACTTAAGCAAACTTCCAACTCAACTTCTGTCAACTCAGCTTCCACAAAAACATGTATTCAAGTATTATTTATATCTCTCAGTGCATCCCACAGAAGCAATTTAATCTAGTTATGCTATTACAATGAAGTTGTAGATATAATAAATAAATAAATAAATAAATAAATAAATAAATAAATAAATAAATAAATAATACTTAGGCTCTTGATAAAAGTTTCCAAACAGAATGGATATCAGACTTACTTAAATATGGTCTCAAATCAAATATAGAGAGAAATTTCATTTTTAGTTTCTTCACTGCAGAAACTGGAATACCAGCAGGGCTTTCCTTTCACTAAATACCATCACTTTTAGTAAACCTAATTTCAGTACCTCTATCTAGGTAGTGTTAAAACATTAAGAAATATCAGGTAAAGATGCTATGAATAGTTACATAAGCTGAGTTCTCACTGTTATGTGTACTTCGCTTCCAAAACAAATGAATGGCATGAATAAATTGCATTAACTCTCTTGGCAAATAGAATTGAAATTAAATTGATTTATGCAGTAGGGACAATTCTAACTGCTGCAGGAGTTTCATGATATCCTGGGTAGTAAATTAGATTACATTTGATTAGAACCTAAATAGATGCTCAATAGAGATTTATATGCTTTTTGTTAATGAAAAAGTCTATATTCTATATTCAATAACCCATCTTTTCTATAATCTATATGGCAATTTCCTTTTTAAATTAGGGATTAAGAGGATACAGTGATACTTTTAAAATAGTTTAGAAATACCTATTTTTTTCTTGCTTATTTTGTCACTCATCACTGCTGCTTGTTTCATCCTGCAGAGTTTATGCATTAAAACTTGATCCTGCAAACACCTGTAACTATCGTTATGCATGACAAGAGCCTAATACAAATTGAAACATATTGATGAGGGAGGGAAAAAGGGACAGAGGTACTGAAGAGATTAATGGCAGTGGGCATTATCTGAATTTTAGAAACATGTCCAAAGCATTGCACAGTGAACTTCACAAACAATCTTCCACTGACTTTTTTTTGCACAGACACATGTGCCCTGCCTCGTGGATTAGAGTCAACATGATTTATTAAAAGAATAAATAATACATAATACACTCCAAAAATGATTGGAGAGATACCAAGTACAATTAAATAAAGACAACTATCAATTATAATTTTTTTTGCCAATAGAAATATTTTACTTCAAAACAGAGTGATGAAGAAAAATGGAGAGAGTTGATAAAGGCCTACACGCAAGAAAATATTCACTGAAGCACTTGTAAGGAAAAAGAAACTGCTGACCCGCATAGCCTGAGAATGAATTATCCAACCTGACATTACTTGAGCAAGCCTCTGCTATGGCAATTTTTTAGTTATTTCTTCAGTGTGGTGTTTCCAACATAAGAGTTTGAGAGCTCACTTTCATCATAAACTGTGATTCAGAGTATTTTTCTGGGAGGATGAAAGCATGAACTTGCTACACTTACCTGAGCTCTCTTGACATTTGCAATGGTCATGTAGGTAGCTCCCTATAGCTTCCCACGTCTCCAGTTGCTTTAGTCTCCATTTGTTTTAGTCACCAAACCAAGACACCATTTAAGACCTTCCCTACAGGAATTCAAATTCTCTGTACATATGGGTGAAGCTGATTCTTCTGTCCTAATTTATATCAGTAATTAAAATGCTTGATTGTGTTTATTAGACTTAGCATTTTTCCTATCTCCGCTCCTCCTTAAGTCACATCAAATGCTCAAGGCATAGTATTTGCAGCTTTCTGTGATTTAAAATTGCTCCATTTGGTGTGCAAGGATTGAAGTATAGCATGTTATGCAAATATTTAGACAGAAGAAATACTTACATTAATGGAACCCTAATTTACAAATGATTGATGATATCTGCACTGCCAATTGACTGTTGTATCTTGTTGATTAAGAGTAATGATACTGCCACAAAAACAACAACAAACTTTTCAAGTTCTCTACTTGGGTGTATTCTGACCATACTTTTTTTTTTTTTTTTTTTTTTGCTATGAACCCCCCAGAAGGTTTTTTAAAATAAGTTAATTAATTAAAATGATGATAATTCTTCTGATGATAATTCTTCCTGATTTCAAAACCCATTTTCTTCCTGCTCTCTCTTGTTCTATACCACTTCTAGTAAGCCTGCAACTACAGAATTAAAATTTTAAGTAAAACATTTTGCATTGACTTGATTTTTTGCTGTTTGTGTTCTCATGAGCAGGGTTCATATCCAGTTCAGATCAAGTTTGAAAATGGGCTAACTAGCACCTACAAAAGACGTTTTACTGCTTCAGACCTTAATCCTGTGAGAAAGTGTGCAGTGGGACTACTCACAAACTAAAGTAAAGCCTATCCTTCAGGCACTAAACTAATGGGATTATTTATATGGAGAAAGTTAATTACAATTTATGTAATATAAATGTGTTTTCAGAACAAAGTTCTAATATTCTGCCAGTTCAGCAGTTATTATGACTGCTACCACAGCACTACAGAAGAAAAGTTTAAAGTGCTTTTTATTCAGTGAGTTCCCTGGTTTGCAAACACAGCAAAGTAATTGGCAGAACTACAAATGGCTGAAACTGAGATTATTATTAAAGTTAAAGGACCAAAACCATTGCGGTTTTAAAGATTTGATACCGGTAGCATGAATGTATGAATGCTGAAAATTTGCTAGTTTTTCCTTTATTGTACTGCACTCTGGATAACTATGTAGATTTCTCTCTTCTAATTCTGACCAAGGAGGCTTGATAGTGAATATAAAGTCTAGGATTTTTATGTGTGCTTCTTTATAGTACTTTAAAATGCTATAATTTATAAAAATATAAAAAATCAGGTCATCTTAATTTAATATAAATGAGGAGAACCATGGGGTTGTGAAGATTTTCTCTTCTTCACTGACTGATATGGAAATTAATGTTTTACACTCAAATTTGCATTTCTTGTGAAACAGCTCTTCCACTTCCAAGGTTCTCTTTTGTGGAAGGGAAAAAAAAAAAAAAAAAGAATATATACTGGGGTTAATTTTTGGCAGCAAGGAGCCCAGCTGAGTGACATTCTGTAAACCATGTTGAGAATGGTGAATATTGCTAGGTTGCTCAAATTAATGCAGTTTGATTTACTACATATAGCACCTTTATTAATGAGAAGCATGCCAGACATGCCAGAATGATTTGGAAACAAAAAGGATCTAATTAAAAGTTCTTCTACCTTTTGCATTACAAAGATTGCCTAACTGCCCTTTCACAGTAAACATTGCCAGATAACAAATCTGCCAAATCACTCTACTGTTCATCAGAATGTTTCTGATCAGTTCTCCAAAACTTCTTTCCCAGTCTAAAACAGATTGTTTCCTGAAGCATAGCAAGAAAAAATGAATCATTTAACACAGCCCTCAGCCTGTATTCATACACTCTCCAATTAGATGTTTAAAATCTCAAACCAAAAATCACGTCTCTAAACTGTGACAACAATATTCATTTAACTAGTCCAGTTGAAGGAAGTAAGTGTACTTCTTTAAAAATTGTTAGTTTTACCATTTTGCATCAAAAAAGTACTGAAAACACTGGCAAATACTGTAGAAGTTGATGAGTTATCAATTGCTTAGCAGTTGTCTAAGCATGCCCTGCTAAATAGAAGCTAATACTTCTGGTTTCATCAGGGGCAGTAACTGAGCACTTTACAGAGGTTCCAGTCGCATTTGGAAAAACATGTATATAAAAGACTAGTAATATATGCCAGAATTGTCTGGTATTCCATATTGTAAGATTGAGCTTTCAGTTGTAAAACTTAGATCTTCTAAACTGAAATTTTCCACACTGATCTTTAGCCTTAAGATGACCTTTTTTTGAAAATTTAAGGAAAAACAGCTCAGCTCTTACCAAGAATGAGGCCAGTGACAAACATAAAGTCTTGTCCATGCGTGAAAAGCCTATTAATATTTTGGGTTTTTACTAGAGTCCTCATTCATTGGAGAAGGTGCATGACATGCTATAGAATGATGTCTTGTGGACCAAGAATATAACTTATTTTGAAAACTAGCAAATTTATACACATTTCTGAAGTCTCTAAATCTTTGAATAATTGCATTTTATATTTTCTCAGACTCATGAGAGGACTAAAAGTTATTCTGGAAGGTTAAATTTCCATGAGGTTTGCCTCAGCTGAGTGGTTTCTGACAAGGGTGAGTCTCACATGCCTAAGCTCCATCTCCTCGTGCTAAATCTGTCTCACAGGGTTGGACTTTATGCAGCCAGAGATCCCGCCAAGCAAGGGAGCAAGACAAACAACAGTTCTAATATGTAGGGAGCAGAAAACCCAGCAAAACAAGAAACAAGAAATATTACCACATTTCTCAAATGAAATTCATCTATTATATATTGTAAACTGATGTTCTCACAATCTGTTCTTGCAGTTGTATTTCTGGAGTGTTTTTATCTCTGGCTAGGTGGAGCTCAGTGTTGCTGAAACACAACCTTGTTCTTTTTGTTGAAGTTCAAGTAATCAGGAGCCAAAACCAGTTTCTGGAGTAACTGTTTGATCAAAAGGTGCATATGTCAGGATGTAGTGGGTTTGGTTTGCATAACCAGGGAGAAACACCAAATTTTAGTGTAGTGGTTTTATGGTCAATTTATGCACTGTTCCCTGATTTCTTTTCTGTGAGATAAACCATTAGGAGACAGCAAAGCAGGTATACAATTTATATGCTATGATAAAGTTTATTAACAGACCTAAGGGAAAAAAAAGAAAGGAAAAAAAAACAATCAGAACACACAGCCAGAACTTCTCCTCTTCTCCCTCTCCCTCAATCCATGTGCAGTTCTCAAGAAAGGAAAAGAAAAGGGTTTCTTCCTGCTTTACGTGGTTCTCCAAAGTGCCACCTCCTGCAGCAGAAACCATCTGCAGTGATGTAAAGTCTCCTTTTTTCCATAAAACCCTCTCGTGGTTCCTTCAACTTTAGAACATGGGCCAGCCCATGGGG